>CM038679.1:409283249-409514492 GCA_021605205.1 Aegilops longissima
CAATAAGCAAAACATGGTCAGCAATAACAACTTACCACTGGTTGCAGCGGCGGGGAGTGGAATTCTGGGGGGCACTGCAGAGAGAGCACAATGCCTCTTAATGACACTCGTGCAAGGCCGGTGCCCGAGAGAAATGCGATCTTGGAACAAGTAGCGAAGCAAATGAAGACTCCTGTAACAATTCTGAACATTACCAATCTATCTGGGCTCAGGATAGATGGCCACCCCTCTATGTATGGGAGTAAGGCAGGAGATTTAACAGCATCCAGCACCCAGGACTGCAGCCACTGGTGCCTTCCTGGAGTGCCTGATACATGGAATGAGCTGTTGTTATACCATTTAGTATCCTCACATGAGAACGGTTTTACAAGTTAATGACTGGCTTGCCATCTTAAAATGTCCTCTTGTCCCAGCTAATATTGTGTACAGCAATTATTTGAGTATATATTTTCTCTCTGGATATAAATTTTATGATTGTTTTTTCCTTCTATTTCATCTCTTCCCAGCTGGTTATGTGTCAAGCAAGTTGTGATATGGATTCTGAAACATTTGCCAACATTTTGCACAATACTACTAAGAGAGTTTAAGACGCGAATAAAATTCATCTTTTACTTGCCTACCAAAAGATAAGACTTATATAGCATAAATTTTTATTGCCATCTTGGTCCACTTCAACATGTAGATGTTCAGGCAACTCCAGTTTGAAAACCATGTACAAGTTCTCAAGAGTACAGGCAAGTATGTTCACACACAATTATGTTATCATTCAGACTATCAATAAAAGCTTATTTGTCAGTCATCCACAAGGTTGGCACTTGGGACTTTATTTCTTAAGGAATACACATTCTTTTTATCAGGCCAACAATCGGTCTGCCTTGTATAATGAACTGGGATAGAAGTTTGTTGTATGGCAATAGTTTACAGCAGCTTCTATCATCGGAGCTGCTCTTCAGCTATCAAGCAACTTTGTGTGCTCGACGATGAGAACCAGACGCTTCATCCTTCTTTGCTCCTTCTGGTCTCCTAGCCCAGGCTGGGGCTTGGTCCGGTCCATACCGGTAATCATAGAAGAGTTCGGCACTAGCTTCAATATGCTCCCTTGCATAGATACCAACCCGATGGTCACCGGCCACCATCATCACCTGGATAGGATCGTAAGATGAAATGAGATTACGGCAAGACAAAGCATGAAGCTGCATTGTATTACAATTTACAATAGATTACGGTGAAGACAAAGCATGAAGCGGCATTGTATTACAATGCTTACCTTTGCATAGCAGTTGGGGCTGGAGGAGTGATTTGCGAACTTCAATTTATCCCCCTTCCGATATGCATCCAATACAAACTGTGAAGCAATCAATCAAATTAAAGGTTACCACTTTGATTTCAACCATCTGTTATTTTTTCAATATGTCTGTATGCACATGCACCGCACGTGATGCAGGGATACCTGATCATTTAAATCAAAGAGGAATGAAGAGTTTGCCCGGTCATAAATTTTGCCGCGTTTGTCTGCTTCTTTGTGAGAAATCAATTCACCAGTGTACTCTCCAAGATAGTCATTCTTATGCACAGGGTTCTGGTATTGCAAGAAACAAAAATAAAATTAGCCAAAAGAAGAAAGGGAAAGCTATCACACTCAAACAAGCTTCTGTGATCTGACCTTAATGAACGCACCCCATCCTGCAACGTCCGATTTTCCAAGCAAAATCTGAATTATGATCAACAATTAGCATGAAACAGGTAGCGTACAATGATGTGAAGAAGACAAAACTACAGGAGTATGTTATCACCCTTTGTTGTTGTTTTAGGAGGAGCTTCATGTTTCCGCACTGGTAACCATCACCTCTTTCTGGTGGTTCGCCTAGTGAACCATCTCCACAGCTGAAGAGAATGAACATCATGTGAAGTTTGGCAAACTAAAACACGCCATAAATCTGAATAAAGCTAAACATGTGCATGATACGTAGCTAAAAACAAATCATTTAACCCTATCAAACACTTATGTCAACATCTACAAGGAGATCTTATTTTATAAGTGCTGATTACCTCACCCAGCAGTTTCTGCAAACATCCGGATCACATTCTCGACTGGCAGCAAAACATGGGCATTGCCTGCTTCTGCACTGACTTTTTGCACAATGACAGCCTCTAAATCTGTTTTTGCAGCTTTTTGAACACCTAAATATGATAATTAACAAATGAAGCCAGGGTCAAGTTCTTTCTTTGCATTTGCTTACACTAATGAAGCCATGGTCAAGTTTTTTCTTTGCATTTGCTTACACTAATATGATGATAAAAGAGAACTGTAGATGTCATTAGTCGTTATATGATCACTTTCACTTTGCGCGTCAAATACTCAATACACGCCCAATACTAAATGTTTTTTTCTAGAATGCATATCTCTTGTCTTTTCAAGGAAATACTGTGGATGCATAAAATATCTTAAGATATAAGGTGGGTAACGGATTTTTGCTCGATATAATGGGAACATACCCACAGTATTTCTCACAGCATGTCCCATTTTCCACACAGGGGCAATTTTTGTTGCACATTTCCTGGCACCCACACGGTGTATACTGTCTGTCACATTGCTTCCCATCACCAACTTTTTTCCTAATGGCTGGATGCCCTGCAGCCTTTGAAGGATATTTGTGCTTTCGAGTTCTGCCCCTTCGACGACAGACTTTTGTTCTCACAACCATGCCTTGCTCCTACAAATCCATGGACAAAAAATTATGATGCTGGCGTAACAATACCAGTGGAAAATAAAGTTAGTCTCTGCATGTTTTGACTTCTATATGTGCAGTAATACTGATCCTGGTTGCTTCATTTGTGAAGGCTGGGCTGGCTAATGATGGTAACCTGTAATAGGTGTGGTTCCTAATGGAAGGCTGAGACATGCACTCGTCCCATATCTTTCTGTCACTAAGTTAGCGATTTTATTGCATCTCTCCCTTTTTGCTCAATAATATTGCAAATGTTGCTCCTCGAAATGAAAACAGAAAACCCACAGGAGCAGTAGAGTATGTCCTTAATTCATGGGAAAATGACCTATTTGTAACCCCTAAACCACTCAGACTTTGCAAATCTACCATATTATGAACTCTGGCTGAACAGCAGTTATACAAACCATGTCTAAGATATTTCACTTTTGTGCTGAAAGAACACCTAACTTCATCGGAAGAAACAGAACCTCAAAATCAGGAGCATCATGCCATGTAATAAATACTAACTGAAGTATGTAATTCTTTCTGCAGCAGCAGCAGTGACTGCATTGAGAACAATATGACTGCCAGCATTTAGTTTGTTTTAACATTCCTAATCTGAGTACATACGAAATAGTGAAATAGAGCAGGAGACTACCAACGTGATTCAATACATACCATGTAGTTTTGTTCAGTTTCTGTGAAATCGCCCGAAATGGATTTACTCATGTTTGCTGCACCATTGTTGTACATGTAGCTAGCCACTTCCATGCAGGTTTTCAGGCCACATAATAGGTTTCTGACTATTAGACAGCTGTGGGATTAATCAGGAAAGCAACAGTTCAATTAATCAGGGAAGTCTGTTTCCACAAAACCTAGGGGGAGATAACACTTGAAATTGCACCTTATATATGTAAATTTACCTATTTTTCCCAAATATCTCTATTCCCTTCAGATATAAATCCCTCTCTAGGGTACTCCAATGAGAAAGAGGGTGCTCCCTGCTGGAACTGAACAAATTATTTGCTGAAGATTCTTTATTAGTATTTCTTGCTGCATCCTCAGCAGTACTAGTTGGGCTTCCACCGCAACTATCTTTATTAGAAGTTCTCTTATTGGGGTCATCTCGTTGATTGCCTCCAAATTCTCTGATATCTGGTCTTGTGTCACCAATCTCCGAAGTAGAATGGTTATTCAATATATGGCTTGCAAAAGGAATATCTGAAGCAAGCATCCTTGGCTTTTTATAAGGGAAATCATCACTAGACCTTGGTCCTTTTGAAACCTTGCGCTTCCCTAAACTTCTTAGAAGCATATCAGTGGATACATTTTCAGTTTCAGAAGCATCCCCAGAAGGCAGTGTAGTATGTTTTTCAGCACTTTCAAAAGATATTTTTGATCTGCTGGTTCCAACAGATATACTTGATTTAATGATTTCTTCCTCTCGGTTTGAATCTTCTGATTCAGATACCATATCAGTACCAACTTTGTGTAAGGTGGATCTTGACTCCATATTATGTGTTGCAGAAGAAGCATAATCATGTTTGCGTATGTCTTGAAATCCTTCTCTTCTCTGTGGACAAACTAATACCATAATTAGCCTCGGAGCACAGTAAACATGCTCAACTGAAAGGACGGATCTATAAAGTTATTAGTAGCAATTAAAAGACCAAATATTGTATAAAAAGTAATCCGGAGATTGCCAAAAAGTAACATCGGTCAAATTCACTGCCGTTGGCATCCACAGGTCGCGTTTCTCATTTCGCATTTTAGAAGAATTGCTTGATCCAGTACTAAAAAAACTCCAGAACATTCAAAGATGCAGGACATGTTACAATGTGCACGCCTACAAAATTCCAATGCCAGGTCCAAACGTGCTGTGAAGTACTTAAAAGATAAATTCGCTCCATTCACTGTTCAAGTGTTCATATGTAATACAACTATCACTTATCTTTTTGGTTCTCAATAACACAGTAGAATTTAAAATCAAAATTTTGCAGATGTGCATAACAGAGTGAATTGTAAAAATTAAGGTTTTTAGTATCTTTGGAATAGTGGATCGTGCCGTTTCTTCCAATATCTACAAGGAAACCCTCACCAAAACTCTAACAATGTTCCCCACCAATAGAAGTTCAGTAAAATACTCCCTCCGTTTTTATTTAGTTTGCATATTAGCTTTGGTCAAAGTCAAGCTTTACAAACTTTGACCAAGTTTATAAACAAAAATATTAAGATATACAATAAAAAATCAACAACATTAGATTTATTATTGAATGTACTTTCACATCGTATAGATTTATTATGATAAATGTCTATATTGTTTTCTATAAACTTAGTCAAACTTTATAAAGTTTGACTTCAGTCAACTCTAATATGCGGAGTAAATAAAAACGGAGGGAGTAGTTTCATAGATTTGCTACAAGGGCTGGTACGATTTAACTGAAAACCTAAAGAAAAATAAGTTAATGCCAATGAATATAATTGTAAAATGTGAGGTGAAGCATACTCGAAGGTAGCATTGGTCACCACATGGACTCTTGTTTCCGTCGAGCTCAAACCCACAGGGTTGCTTCTCACTCTGACAAGAATAAGAGTTAATACTTAGTAGCGCAGAGAAGTAATTTTATTAGAACATGAAATGAATTGTTACTCACTGGGAATACTAAGTTTTGAGAGCAGCCATGGAGACGGCAATCAAAGACCTGAATGAACATATATCATCAAATAAATCACACCCTGATGAACATAGTTGCACAAACCGACATTAAAAACAGGACTAGAAGTGGTAGATTGCCAGAAGTAGAATGTACCAAACATCTGCGGCAGAAGAGATTATCAAAAGAATCCAAAACTATATCCACAGTCTTGTCAAGAGGAAGTTGGCTCTCTATCTTATCAGAAAATTCAGAATGCTTCTCGTGTTTCTCAAAAAGAAATTCAGATCTACCCTGGAATTGTAATGAAATCAACAGAAACAATTGTAAGTCAAAAGACGTTTGCTATTTGTGGTGATATCACTTAATGAAGATCTTGCTACAAAGAATTTGTATTTTTCGTGGCACATCACCTCGATTTCTGAAGGAGATGCATCAATAAACTGACAGATAACATTTAAATCCTCTGGACTTAACCCGCGTTCCTGAGTAGCTTTCCTGCAGCAGATAGTCAAAAACTCAGAATCAGACAAGTTATACATAGTTTTTTTATGCAAGGTTGATTGTAAAGAGATGGGGATGGCATTGCCATGATAGCACATAACAGGAACATTGTGCAAAGTAGTCATTGTTTTTGCAGGATAATAATGATTAAGTTAACCAGATCTAATTAAGGAGTTCCTATTCTTATTCAAATATTTTTTCGAGAAAACACAAAAGTTTTGCGTCTTTGAAAAGGTATATTCTTATATGTGCACAAGCAATTTAATTCACATTGCTTGACTAAATGAGCACTTTTGTCACAGGTTATTGTGGCCTTGAGAAAGTGTACCCATGTACAGACAACTTGTCTCTATTTAACTAAGTGTCACCTAAATAGCAGTCGATTAAATATTTAGCCTTGGTTACACAAATGTTCACAAAGTATAATATAAGTAGATTCATATTAAAGCATCCAACAAAATAATGTGAAGTCGTATAAACTAAATAGAACTAAAGTTCAAAAAGCTTGTGGTTTGTTTCAAAAAGGAACTTGAGGTTTTCAGTAGCACTGAGGTTGTGAAGAGACCAACATTGCATCTCCAATACCATGATAAGTGAGAAAATGACAAAATTGGTGATGAAACAAAGTATTAAAGAATAGTCTACTACTAAGTCCTTCTAGAATCTGTGCCAGCCAGAAAGCATTTTCAAGTTTAACATTAATAGGTATAAAAAAAGCATCTCGATTGGCCACTATAGATTCTATTATTATACCATATTAGCTGATCTTCTCCTTCAGTGAAAACATGCTTCTCTTCCTCAGGTTGTGGAATTTCTTCATCACTTTCACTGCAGATTAGAGCCTCGTTGCCAGCTGAATCATAGTAAATTCTCCTCCTACCAGCAATTGATTGATCGTCGGCCATTCTTTGGTTTCTGCGCTGTGTTGTTCCAGAAAAAATAAATATCAAAGACAAAAGGAATGCAAGAATTGTCCTTATACCGACGTATGAGCCATTTAACAAAATCAAACTACTCAGAATAAATCCAGCTAATAAACTTATGCTAAGTAGCATGACGCATCAATCATGTCGATAGTCATATTTCTTGGAATGATCATGGATATACAGAATGCTTATGGATTTGCATATGTTCTTAAATTACGGAACTCAAATTTCCCCACTTCATCCCAGAGCAATATCCTTGATAACGCTATCTGAACGTATCATGCTCAAGTAATTATGGATTTATCAAATTCTTATGCAGCTCCCCAAGCTAAAAAAAAACTTCTACCTATGGCTTGCATGACTAAGTTGTTCAAATGCCTGAACCCATGCACATTCGAGTATCCACGCATATATATCTCAAGTTAATTAACTCTATCATGAGTTCATGACTAAGTTGTTCATCTAAATGCATGCACATTGAAGTATCCTTTCATAAATCTCAAGTTAACTCTATATGGCATATGAACTAGTACTGTAGAACTGAAGAGCAACCTAATATTAAGTCATCAAACAGGTCAAATAGAGTAGCAACACTATACTTGTCCAGGAAGATCCACGTGGTGTAGGGAGGAATCTTATCAACCAGCGGCAGCTTCACAAGCTGCAAAACGATGGACTGTGCGCTGTCGCCGGAGCTGGAGAGCACGAGCGTCCCGTCGGCCGACAGGTTCTCCTCCTGCACGTGCACAACCTCCCTCTCCCCCGACCCTCTCGCCAGGTTCCACCCAACGATCCTGGACTGGCCCTCCGCGGCGAGCTGCGACAGCACGTTGCTGCTCTCCGAGCCCCTCGACGCCGCCTCGGCCAGGGCGGCCACATCGAACAGGCCGCAGGTGTGCTTCCGCAGCGCCCTCCTGTTTGCCTCCAGTTTCTCCTGCCAAAACACCACACAGGGCTCAATCACCGGACCAGATTGAGTGACCCGAAACTCACAATTCACAACGAATTCTGTAGATGCGGTCGGTGCTTTACCTTGATCGAGGCGAGGCGGGCCTGTTGGATTTGGCGCTTCAGCTGCGTCAGCTTCCCATGGAGCGCCATGAGTGAGGAGGTGCCCACGCCGAGCCCCTGATCCGGCCGCTGCGGAGCACGGGAAAAAAAACAAGGGGACGGAAAAGGATCGAAACCGATCAGATTCGGGAGGGAGATCGAGGTGGGGAACCGGGCGGCTAGGGGAATCGGAGGCCGGCGAACGCTACCTTGGGGCCGTCCCGGTGGGAGGAGGAGTCGGAGGCCTTGGACGAGGACGACGCCATGGCGATGGCGCGAGCCGCCGCAGGCCCACACTCCTCCTGCCCCTCGACGCGAGGAGCCCTTCCTTCTCTGACCTTGTCGACGCGACGGCTCTGCACTATACTCCTAGCTAGCAGCATAGGCAGGCTAGGATCCTCTGCGGGAGGGTTAAAGTCTGACAGGTAGGTGGCCTGGCGTCAGTGGGGGCCTCTCGCTGCACGGGCTTCTGGATGGGCTCACGTCACGTGGCGGCGGGCGTTGTTGGGTAGCGAAGGATTGAGAGGGTCCAAGGGAGGTCGTGGCCGTCTGCACCGTGTTGTGCTGTGATCCCGCTGAGCGCCGACCACCGTCCACCGGTGTGGAACGCAATGGAAGCAATGGCGGAGAAAGATTTGCGAGAGACGTTAGGCTAGCCATAGTAACGATGGCCGTTATCATGCACTCGGCGCTAGCAGACACGCCGATGTACCAGACAAATTAAAGAAGAGAGAGTTTTAGAGTAACTTAGATTAAGTAGTATTATGCTACTATGTGACAATAAATAAGCTCATTCATAATACTTTTTCATAATACTATACATGTAGTATATGATATTTCCTACTATGAGTAGCTTTAAGAATTCACCTGCGCACAGAATACAAACACACTTGTCCAAAAACACGGTAAAACGGTTGTCAATCTTTTTGTCTAGCTAGTTACGCGATTAAACACAAGTGATAGAGATATACTCCCTCTGTTTTTATTTACTTCGTATATTAGCTTTGATGAAGTCAAACTTTATAAAGTTTGACCAATTTTATAAAAAACAATATCAAACAAATTATATGATGTGAAAATATATGAAATTATGAATCCAATGAAATTTATTTGGTGGTATATATATTAATATATTTTTCTACAAACCTGTTGAAAGTATGTAAAGTTTGAATTTAGATAAACCTAATATGCAGAGTAAATAAAAACAGAGGCAGTAAATAGTAACAAGGTAAAAAAGGCAAAATAGTAATAGCAATTGTGTAGAAGAATTCAGTAATGCAGAATAAACCCAGGGTAGACTCGGGCATGAACAACTCGGCCCAAAAGCCCGACATCCGGGCTGGGCTCGGGTTTAGCTTTTCTGCCCGAAGCCCGGCTCGAAAGCCCGAAAATAAGCCCGAATAGGTCACAAATCAATATTTGATGACAAATATAGGTATAATATATACTCCCTCCATCCCATAATGTAAGAGCGTGTGGGACTGATAGAGTATTTTAAATACCCTTAAAACATTATTTTAATAAAAATAGACACTGTTGATGTGTTCAAGACCGGGCTCGGGCTTTAAAAATCTCGGTCCGAACTAAGCCGGCCCGATGAATGCCCAGGTTTAACCCGGGGGGCATAGTTCACTAGTGGAATCTCTATCGAAAACAATCAAATGGCATGGTAAACAAATTACAGTTGGGCAACCGACCAAATTGCAATATTTATGAATATGATCTTTCATGGTAATCTCATTTAGGCATTACGTCTATAATAAGTAGACCGTTAATCCAACTACATCTACTAGTAATACTCCACCCCATAACCGATATCCAGCATGCATCTCAAGATATTAAGTTTGCAGGAAACAAAGTATCACAATAAGCAAGATGACATAATGTAAACGAGAAGTCAATCAATATACACAAACCCCGTTGTTTTATTCTTAGTGGCGGCGATACAATACGTGCCTTACCCCTTTTTGTCACTGGGTTAGATCACCGCTAGACCATTTTGTCACTGGTTTAGATCACCGCTAGATTGAACCCACGACGAAGCATCACTCCCTCTAAAAAAAACACATCGAACTTGCCCAAAAAAGATAGACATATCGTAGAGTATGCAAAGCTATTTTATTGTACAACAAGGAAATCTCAAAAGATTCAACTAATTTCAATGAACAATCTGATCATAAAGTGACAAATTCATCATGTCTCAACAAACACACCACTTTATTACATCGAAGTGATCCTAATCATGTCACGCAAACATAATATTGAAGATCCAAGAGAGAGAGAGAGAGAGAGAGAGAGAGAGAGAGAGAGAGAGAGAGAGATCTAGCTACTACTATGGACCCTAAGGTCCTAATGAAACTACTCACATATGATCATGGAGGCAACGAGGTTGATGAAGAAGGCTCCGGCAATGGCTTCCCCCTCCAGCAGAAGTCTAGAACAGGCCTCCAGATGGGATCTTCGTGAAATAAGTGAATGAAATATGCCCTAGAGGCAATAATAAAGTTGTTATTTATATTTCCTTATATCATGATAAATGTTTATTATTCATGCTAGAATTGTATTAATCGGAAACTTAGTACATGTGTGAATATATAGACAAACAGAGTGTCACTAGTATGCCTCTACTTGACTAGCTCGTTAATAAAAGTTGGTTAAGTTTCCTAGCCATGAACAAAGAGTTGTCATTTGATCAACGGGATCACATCATTAGAGAATGATGTGATTGACTTGACCCATCCGTTAGCTTCGCACGATGATCATTTAGTTTGTTGCTATTGCTTTCTTCATAACTTATACATGTTCCTATGACTATGAGATTATGCAACTCCCGAATACCAGAGGAACACTTAGTGTGCTATCAAATGTCACAATGTAACTAGGTGACTATTGTGACGCCCCAAGACCGGAGCTTCAGTTGCCTTCCAGGGTTTCCGGGTTTTGTCGTGTGGTTTGTTTTGTTTTTGCATTGCTCATGTCATCTCTTGCATTGCATCATCTCATCATGCCATCATATCATTATTGCTTTTAAAACTCTACTAAATAAATTGTATGGATTTTTCGATCCATTTAAATCGAGGGAATTCACATGGTGTTTTCTCTTTATAACATACCCTCCTAATATTAGGGAGCTATATTAAAAATATTCCATTGTTTTGGAAACACCATAACCCACTTGCAAAATAATTCCAATGCCCTTTCTGCTTCAAGTTTGGTCCCCAAACTTTGCCAACATTTCTTTTCCCATTTATTGTGGCTCCTCTAAAAATTCTCAACATTTTTGGGCCTTCCAAACTTCCACTTCCTATTCAAACCATTTGAATTATATTCAAATGAATTTGAATTTATTTCCTTCTATCATGGCCTTTCTATTTTTCTTGGAACGAGCATATTTTTGCGAGTCCGGAAAAATTACCCTCATACCCTAATTCTTGTCCACTCATTTCTTTTCTCTCCTTTCTTCTTTGCGTTCTTTTTTTTAAGAGAGAAGAGAGAGATCCCAGCCCAGCCGGCCTCTAAGGCCCCTGGCCATTCTTCTCTCCCTCCAGGCCATTCAGGCCCAGCTGCACCTCAGGCCGGCCCGCTTCCCAGTCCCGCATGGGCCAAGGCTCCTCCGCCGGCCTCCCTAGGCCCACCTAGGCCCAGCCGATGCCCTCTAACCCTAGCCCGCAGCCTCTCTCCCTCCAGCGCCGCACACCCCTGCCCGATCCCCTCGTCGCCTCCTTCCTCCCGATCCCATCTCTCCCTCGTCGCCCCATTCCCTCGCTCTCTCCTCTCGTCCCCTTTTGCCGCCACTCCCTCTCGATCTCTCCCTCTCCCTCGCTTGTGTCGCCTCCCTTGAGAGAGAGGAGGGACTGCTCCTTCCTCTCCTCCGCGTGCGCCTGCTCAAGCACCTCCGCGGATCCAAGAGCCGCCGCCCGTTCCCTCGCACCCCACGGGTCTCTCTCCTCCATGGTGTCGCCTCCCCAAGCTCCTTTCTCCGCCTCGTCCTCGACGTCGGCCCCCCACAACCGAGCCTGCCTCTCGGCACAGCTCCTTTCCCGTGCTCCCGAGCCGCCGCATGGATGGCCGAGCCTCGCCGAGCTCCTTCACCCAGGCACCCGAGGCCCTGCCTTCTCCGCGCCGTCCGGAACCCCGCGACCACCTCGCCATCCAGCGGTCGCGTTCGGTGCCGCCTCTGCCTCCTCACCATGTCTGCCTCGACCTGCGTGCGCAAGGTGAAGACACGGCCGTGCCAAGTTCCTCTGCCGGAGTTGTCAAGTGCACGAGGACCCGATCCCGAAACGACTACTACACCGGGCGCCAAGTACATGGAGACGCCAAGTCCGCACGGAAGCCGAATGACTACTTCCACGATGATGCGACAAGTACCCCTACGAAACCGAATCGCCAAGACCGGAAGCGACAAGTACCCGATGACACGTGTACCACTACCGTCGACCCGGAGACATCGGATCGCCAAGTCCTCTTCGATCATCTCGAAAACGTACAACTAAGATCGCCAAGACCGTAACGGAACCGTCAAGTTCGACTACCTTCGTGTGTACAACTACTTCCGATGACGAGATGTACCACTACCATCGAGCGTGAACAACGACTTCCCCCTACGCCGTGTCGACTACTTCCCTCGGCGATCATCGCGAGCGACTACTTCCTCTACTTCCTCGACGACCCGTGAACGTCTACTTCCATCTACTTCCCTCGAACCGTCCCGTTTGAACGTTCCGAAGGTATAACCCGTGACGACCGCCGTGTTCGAATCATCCTTGCGATGCCCCTCTTTTGCCTTGCCACCGTTCCGTGGGAACCCGGAATCCGGGATCACCCCACCATCCTTGCATTACTCGCTTCCGTCACCCCTTCCTTTTGCATCGGTATCTCCGTGAGCTACCGGAACCGATATGTTGCCGTGGCATCATTTTCGGATTCGTTGCCGTGGCACCCCTTTCTTCCACCACGGTGACATAATGCTTCATAATGCTCTTGTCAACGTTTTCATAATATTGCATAATCTTGCTCATGTCATCCGCATCATGATAACAACATTTAATTGTTTAATAATTGTTGTTTGCATTAATTTGCTTAAATGCCATGCTAAAATGATTTATTTCATAACTAAATAACCGTATCTCGGTTTTAAATAAATTATATATGTAAATGGGGTAGAAAAATGCCTAGATTAACATGGTCCACTTTATTTTGCTGTTTAACAACTCTAAAATATGCTTTAGGTCAGATCTGTTCCGAATCTAAAATATGCATATGAGGATTTTTCCGGAATTGTTGTTGTTGTTTCCGGCCTCATTTAATCTTGCCTAAATAGTTAGTTTCATATGCTTCACCCCCTCTTGCCATGTTTAATAACATTTAATATTGTTGAGTACCTAATCGGGAGAGAACTAAATAATTGTTGTGGTGTTTTGTCAATATGCAACCCGTTGCATATTGAGCTCCATTTAACTTGTAGTGTTGTTTGTGCATATTGCCATGCCATGCCTCTTTAAACCGGACATGCATCATACTTGATTGTGCATCATGCCATGTTTATGTGATGGTTGTTTACTATGTTGTTTGTTTGTTTCCGGTTTGCTTCTCTTGTTAGCTTCGGTTTCGTTCCGGAGTTGTGAGGATTCATTCGACTTCGTCCGTTTGTCTTCTTCATGGATTCGTTCTTCTTCCTTGCGGGATTTCAGGCAAGATGACCATACCCTCGAAATCACTACTATCTTTGCTTGCTAGTTGCTCGCTCTTTTGCTATGCCTATGCTACGATGCCTACCACTTGCTTATCATGCCTTCCCATATTGCCGTGTCAAGCCCCTAACCATCCTTTCCTAGCAAACCGTTGTTTGGCTATGTTACCGCTTTGCTCAGCCCCTCTTATAGCGCTGTTAGTTGCAGGTGAAGATGAAGTTTGTTCCTTGCTGGAACATGGAGTTGTTGTTCCTTGTTGGAACATGTTTACTTGTTGGGATATCACAATATATCTTATTTAATTAATGCATCTATATACTTGGTAAAGGGTGGAAGGCTCGGCCTTATGCCCAGTGTTTTGTTCCACTCTTGCCGCCCTAGTTTCCGTCATATCGGTATTATGTTCCCGGATTTTTGCGTCCCTAACGCGTCGGGTGATTTATGGGACCCCTTGACAGTTCGCTTTGAATAAGACTTTTCCAAAAAGGCCCAACATTGGTTTTACCATTTGCCTCACCTATACCCCTTTTCCCTTGGGTTTCGGGCAGGGGTCATCTTTATTTTAGCCCCCGGGCGGTGCTCCTTCGAGTGTTGGTCCGAACCGAGCAGATCTGGGGCCACCTCGGGGCAACTCGAGGCTGGTTTTACTCGTGGGCTGACTTATCCGGTGTGCCCCGAGACCGAGGTACGTCGACTCCTATCAGATTTGTCGACATCCGGTGACTTTGCTGGTCTTGTTTTATTGCTGTGAAATGTCTTGTAGCCGGATTCGAGACTGATCGGGTCTTCCGGGAGAAGGAATATCCTTCGTTGATCGCGAGAGCTTATCATGGGCTAAGTTGGGACACCCTGCGGGGTTTTGAACTTTCAAAGCCGTGCCCGGTTATGTGGCAGATGGGAATTTGTTAATGTCGGTTGTAGAAAACCGAAGTTGATCTTAATTAAAATACACCAACGCGTGTGTAACCGTGATGGTCTCTTCTCGTGAGTCCGGGAAGTGAACACTGTGTTGGAGTTATGTTTGGCGTAAGTAGTTCAGGATCACTTCTTGATCATAGTTGTTCGACCGTGCTTTGCCTCCTCTTCTCGCTCTCTTTTTGCGTATGTTAGCCACCATATATGCTAGTCGCTTGCTGCAGCTCCACCTCACTACCCTGTCCTACCTTTAAGCTTAAATAGTCTTGATCTCGCGGGTGTGAGATTGCTGAGTCCCGTGACTCACAGATACTTCAAAACCAGTTTGCAGTGCCGATGAAACCGTGCAGGTGATGCACTGAGCTCAAGGAGGAGCTCGATGAAGACTTTGTGCATTGTGTTGTTTCGTTTGGTGATCGAGAGTGGAGCCAGTTGGGACGATCGGGGATCTGTGTAGCTTGTGGGGTAGTCTTCTTTTATTTTGGTTCCGTAGTCGGACCTTGTTTGTATCTGTATGATGTAATGTTTTACTCATGTATTGTGTGAAGTGGCGATTGTAAGCCAACTATGTATCTCTTTCCTTATGTATTACATGGGTTGTGTGAAGATTACCTCACTTGCGACATTGCTTTCAATGCGGTTATGCCTCTAAGTCGTGCCTCGACACGTGGGAGATATAGCCGCATCGAGGCGTTCAAGTTGGTAATCGAGCCTTCCCGACTTAGGAGCCCCCTACTTGATTGTTTCTTTGGCGTTGTTGAGTCTAGAATGGAAAAATGTTTTGAGTCTTAGGATTATATATATCGGAGTAGGATTCTTTTTACTCCCAGTCCTTTCGTCGCTCTGGTGAGGTATCTGACGTAGAGTTTTGTCTTTCCTCTCCTCAAATTTCACTAAAATTTTTTAGGATCACGCGGGTATCTTGGAATCGTTCGATGGTTTTGTGGCGAGAACATTGTTCTTGGTGCCTCGACATTTAGGGGTTGTGGCGGTGTCCGGGAGTTGAGCTCCGAGGTGTTGTCGTCACAATTTTATCGTTGCGATTCTGGAATACGAGTTTTTACCGACATCGAAATCTCTTTTGTGCGAGTTGTTGGTGAGATAACCTGATAGCCCGATCTTGTGGCGAGTCTTGGGAGTATTGCCATGACTTGTATAACGGATGTTTTTCAAGGTCGAGGTACACGATTTCGAGGATTTCTTGGTTATGTGTTGACGGATGGATACAATTGGATCTAGGTATTGTTAGTTTGGGTGATATATTTTGTGTCCCTGTATCCCCAACACCAGTTGCATAACCGAAAGTTTCGGGAGTTTATAGGTGGGAATTCTAGTAGCTTACGGGATATTCTTTCCGGCGGATGTATGATTTGAGATTGGGGTTCAACGTCTAGTGGTCCGCCCATTCACGGTCGATTCTGATGGTCGCGAGGCGTCTTAAAGAATCCTTGGCTATGCTGATTCGGGGACGTCTTGTTTGTCATTCGTGACGTCCGCTATACGTCGTGTCCGTGTGGGCCCCACCACGAACACTTTGGGCGAAATCTCTATCATATGTATTTGTTCCGGCTTATTCTTGAAGCCAAATCCTTTGTTTTTGTTTTGTTTTGTGGTATTCGAGTTGCTTCAATGTCAAGTGTTGATTCCTTACCTTTCCTAAATGGTGTTCGCTTATTTCTATGTGATTACTAATCCTTCTTGATCACTGAGCTTGTCATGTCAATTCTTTTCTCGACCGGCGTGCTTCTCTTCAAGTGGATCCGATCATTCCAACATTCGCAAGATCAATCCTAAGCTTTTTCTCAACGGTGTTCGTTTCATCCGACCTAAGTTGTTTTTGTTTTCCCGCCCTCCCACCCTTTTTCTTCAAGGACTCAGATTTCTTAATCAAGTATCCATTTTTATTGAGTGAAGTTTCTTCATTCTTTTCCTTTAATGTTTATCCGGTGATTCTCATGAAGACGCTAAGGAAGCTTTAACCTTATCATTGTTCCATTCTAATTTTCTTCTCCGGTGGATTTAAGTCAAGTTTTCAGTGTTGATCGTATTCTTTTCATCGTTTCAAATGCTTTCTCATGTCGGTGCATCTCTTAATCATCTATTTCTCGCTATTCAATTGTTCCGGAGTGTTGAAGATATCTCAGAAGTAAAACAACGGCAAAACTATTATTTAAATGCTCTTAAAATAATAAACAAATACAAACTACTGTATTTAATGTGTCAAAATATTTGTGGCAGAGGCATAATTACATATACTAAATTAGGTACAACTTTTGTATTTTACTAAAACTAAAATAAATAGAAACTATGATAAAACAGAAAGAAATAAAATAAGTAAAAGGAAAAGGTATAGCAAAAGGCAAAACAAACAATAAATAAAAGGCCCTGTTTCCCCACAGGCCTTAGCCCACAGTGACCAGCAGCCGACCCACCTACTCCGCCTCCCTTTCCTCATTCACGAGCAGGCGTGCTTCATCCATGGCGCCACGCCATGGATGGCCTCCACGTCGCCCCTCCTTGGCCTATAAATACGCCCAACCGAAACCCTAGCATGTGCTCGTCCGATCCCCTCTTGATCCCCCTTCGCCCCTCTCCTCCTTGTCTCGAAATCGAGCTCGGGCTCGATGCGGAGACTGCGTTCGTCGTTGTCATTACCGCGGCCACCGTCATCGCCCTTGCGCGGGAAGACGTCTACGAGATCCGCAGCTACCGTCTTCGTCTTCCCCGTGCACCAAATCGAGCCAAGGCGGCCCGTACGCCCGCCATCACCGACATCTTCACCGCGTACATCGCCGTCCTTTGTCGTCGTTTGCCGCTACTCCAGTCCGTCCCCGGCCACCCCAACCACGTCCCCGACTTCACTGTGAGCTCCTCCTCCTTTTCCCCCATCTTGCCCCCTCGATTCGTCGCCGTAGGCTGCCACCACCATCGCGCCCATAGCTTATTTTCCGCATACACGCACCCGAGGTCCTTGCCGCTGCGCTTGCTGTTGCTCATGCCACAGCTGCTTAAGTGCTAATGCTGCTCTGCTTTGCCGCTTGTTGCCGGCTCCGTTGCTGCCACTGCCGGCCGGGCCCCGCACGCCTGCATCTGCCGCCGCCGGCCCGCTTGCCGCTGTGCCCTAGGTCGCGCGCCCTTGCCGCGCCCTTGCCCGCGTCCGCGCCCATTACCGCGCTGCGCCCCACACTCATCGTGCCCCTTCCGCCCTCTGCTCTTCCCGCATGCGCCTGCGACCCGCTGGACGAGCCCACGCTCGCACCCCTACTCGCTGTCGCTCGCCACTGTTGTTTGCTGCCCACACTCGCTTCCTCCGCTTCTCCCCTGCTCGTGTCCGCCGCTCGCCCTACCGCGCTCGCTGCCGTCGCCGGTGGCTCGGCCCCGCCGCCTCCTGGGCCCGTCCACGCAGCCCCACGCCGAGGTTCCCGCGGCCGGCCGGCCGAGCGCCATGACCGCCGCGCGGGGGCGCTTGTGCTTACCTGCTGAGGCCATGGCCGACCCTTGTTTGGGTTAGATGCTAACCCCCACTAACATCTAGGCCCCACCCCACTAACTAAAGAAGTTAACTAAATTAAATTACCTCCCGTGTATGACGTGTGGGCCCTTTCATTTAATTAAATAGTTAAAATAAGTCTAGTATAAATCTGTGACACTGACAGGAGGGTCCCATGAGGCCCAGTTGACTGGTCAAACTGCTGACTGGGCAACCCCAGTCAATGACACGTGGGTCCCGGTTGACTCTGTTGACCAGTCAACTGGTCAACAATTGACTTGCTGACTCATCACTCCCCTGGCCCACGGTCATGCACTCTGGCTAGAGTAACACTAGGTGACAGAAGAATATTCTGTTTTAATTCGAATTAAAATAAATTAAGAAAATGTTTAAATCTTTGAAAAATCGTAGAAAATAACCCGTAGCTCGGATGAAAATGTTTTCTATATGAAAGTTGCTCAGAACGAAGAGATGCATCCGAATATGCAGTCCGTTCGTATGCCGCACGTCCCTAGCATAGCGAACATGCAACAACCCCCCCGGTTCATCTGTCCAAAAACACGAAACATCGAGAATATTTCCTGGATGTTTCCCCTCCTTCGCCGGTATCGCCTATCCCTACGTTAGGTCACCCCTAGCACAACGTATTGCCGCGTCTTGCTTTGTGTTACATTTGATTGCTCTGTTATTTATTGTGTTCCCCCTCCGTTACTTCTTTCCGGTAGACTCCGAGACTGCTGCTGATGTCCGTGTGTTCGACTGCATTGAAGATGACCCCTCCTTCTTGCCAAAGCAACCAGGCAAGCCCCCCCCTTTGATCACCAGATATCGCCTATTCCTTCTCTCTACTACTTGCATTAGAGTAGTGTAGCATGTTACTGTTTTCGGTTAATCCTATTCTGCTGCATAGCCTGTCATTGTTGCTAGAGTTGTTACCCTTACTTGCAATCCTAAATGCTTAGTATAGGATGCTAGTATTCCATCAGTGGACCTACACTCTTGTCCGTCTGCCATGCTATACTACTGGGCCGTGATCACTTCGGGAGGTGATCACGGGCATATGCTATATACTTTATCTTGTTACATTACTTATGATCTTGTTCGGAGATGGGGGTTTGAAGGCGGTGGCTCCATCCTGTAGAGGTGGGCCTGGGTTCCCGATGGCCCCCGACTGTTACTTTGTGGCGGAGCGACAGGGCAGGTTGAGACCACCTAGGAGAGAGGTGGGCCTGGCCTTGGTTGGCGTTCGCGGTTACTTCAAAATAACACGCTTAACGAGATCTTGGTATTTGATCTGAGTCTGGCCACTGGCCTATACGCACTAACCAACTATGCGGGAACAGTTATGGGCACTCGGCGTCGTGGTATCAGCCGAAGCCTTCTTGACGTCAGTGACTAAGCGGCGCACGCCGGATTGGAACGTAAGCCTGCGCTTGTATTAAGGGGGCTAGGTCTGCTTCCGGCCGCGTTCGCAACATGCTGGTGTGCAATGGGCGATGGGCCCATACCCCTGCGCGCATAGGATTTAGACCGACGTGCTGACCTCTCTGTTGTGCCCAGGTGGGGCTGCAATGTGTTGATCTTCCGAGGCCGGGCATGACCTTGGAAAGTGTGTTCGGCCAAATGGGATCGAGCATGTTGGGTTATGTGGTGCACCCCTGCAGGGAAGTTTATCTATTCAAATAGCCGTGTCCCTCGGTAAAAGGACGACCCGGAGTTGTACCTTGACCTTATGACAACTAGAACCGGATACTTAATAAAACACACCCTTCCAAGTGCCAAATATAACCCGGTGGTCGCTCTCTAACAGGGCGACGAGGAGGGGATCGCCGGGTAGGATTATGCTATACGATGATACTTGGTGAACTTACCATAGACTCTCTTCTACATGCTGCAAGATGGAGGCTGCCAGAAGCGTAGTCTTCGACATGACTAGCTATCCCCCTCTTATTCTGGCATTTTGCAGTTCAGTCCACCGATATGGCCCTTTACACATATACCCATGCATATGTAGTGTAGCTCCTTGCTTGCGAGTAATTTGGATGAGTACTCACGGTTGCTCTTCTCCCTCTTTTCCCCCTTTCCCTTCTACCTGGTTGTCGCAACCAGATGCTGGAGCCCATGAGCCAGACGCCACTGTCGACGACGACTCCTACTACACCGGAGGTGCCTAGTACTACGTGCAGGCCGCTGATGACGACCAGGAGTAGTTTAGGAGGATCCCAGGCAGGAGGCCTGCGCCTCTTTCGATCTGTATCCCAGTTTGTGCTAGCCATCTTATGGCATCTTGTTTAACTTATGTCTGTACTCAGATATTGTTGCTTCCGCTGACTCATCTATGATCGAGCACTTGTATTCGAGCCCTCGAGGCCCATGGCTTGTATTATGATGCTTGTATGACTTATTTTATTTTTAGAGTTGTGTTGTGATTGTTGGGGAACGTAGTAATTTAAAAACATTTCCTACGCACACGCAAGATCATGGTGATGCATAGCAACGAGAGGGGAGAGTGTTGTCCACGTACCCTCGTAGACCGAAAGCGGAAGCGTTATAACAACGCGGTTGATGTAGTCATACGTCTTCACGGCCCGGCCGATCAAGTACCAAAACTACGGCACCTCCGAGTTTTAGCACACGTTCAGCTCGATGACGTTCCCCGGACTCGATCCAGCAAAGTGTCTGGGAAGAGTTCCGTCAGCACGACGGCATGGTGATGATCTTGATGTTCTACCGTCGTAGGGCTTCACCTAAGCACCGCTACAATAATATCGAGGACTATGGTGGAGGGGGGCACCGCACACGGCTAAGAGATCTCAAGGATCAATTGTTGTCTATGGGGTGCCCCCTGCCCCCGTATATAAAGGAGCAAGGGGAGGAGGCGGCCGGCCAGGGAGAGGCGCGCCAAGGGGGGAGTCCTACTCCCACCGGGAGTAGGACTCCTCCTTTCCTAGTAGGAGTAGGAGAGAAGGAAGGGGAGGGGAGAAGGGAAGGAAGGAGGGGGCGCAGTGTTGTGTAACGTAGTAATTTCAAAAAATTTCCTACGTACACGCAAGACCATGGTGATGGCATAGCAACGAGGGGAGTGTCCGTCCACGTGCCCTCGTGAGACCGAAAGCGAAGCGTTATAACAACGCGGTTGATGTAGTCGTGCGTCTTCACGATCCGACCGATCCAAGCACCGAACGTCACGGCACCTCCGAGTTACGCACACGTTCAGCTCGATGACGATCCCGGACTCGATCCAGCAAAGTGTCGGGGATGAGTTCCGTCAACCGACGGCGTGGTGGCGATGATGATGCTCCACCGACGCAGGGCTTCGCCTAAGCTCCGCGACGATATGACTTCTCCGGCGCGAGGCTTCGCCTAAGCTCATGACGATATGACCAAGTGGAATATGGTGGAGGGGCACCGCACACGGCTAAGGAACGATCCGTAGATCAACTTGTGTGTCATGGGGTGCCCCCTGCCCCGTATATAAAGGAGCAAGGGGTGCGGCCAGCCCTAGGGGAGGCGCGCTGGAGGAGTCCTACTCCCACCGAGTAGGACTCCCCTCTCTAGTTGGATTAGGATTGGAGGAGGGGAAGAGGAAGGCGCCGCCCCTCTCCTGTCCTATTCGGACTAGAGGGGAGGGGGCGCCTGCCTGCTGGCCCTTCCTCTTCTCTCTTATGGCCCATCAAGGCCCATAGACCCCGGGGGTTCCGTAACCCCCGGTGTTCCCATAACTTCCTGTTTTCATCCGGAACCTTTCCAAGTCAAACATAGGCTTCCAATATATCAATCTTTATGTCTCGACCATTTGAGACTCCTCGTCATGTCCGTGATCACATCCGGGACTCGAACAACCTTCGTACATCAATACTTATAAACTCATAATGAACTGTCATCGAAGCGTTAAGCGTGCAGACCCTACGGGTTCGAGAACTATGTAGACATGACCTAGAACCATTCTCGGTCAATAACCAATAGCGGAACCTGGATGCCCATATTGGTTCCTACATATTCTCGAAGATCTTTATCGGTCAAACCGCATAACGATATCGTTGTTCCTTTTGTCATCGGTATGTTACTTACCCGAGATTCGATCGTCGGTATCCAATACCTAGTTCAATCTCGTTACGGTAAGTCTCTTTACTCGTTCCGTAATACATCATCTCACAACTAACTCTTTAGTTGTAATGCTTGCAAGGCTTATGTGATGTGTATTACCGAGAAGGCCAGAGATACCTCTCCGACAATCGGAGTGACAAAACCTAATCTCGATTCATGCCAACTCAACATATACTTTTGGAGACACCTGAGAGTACCTTTATAATCACCCGATTCACGTTGTGATGTTTGGTAGCACACAAAGTGTCCCTCCGGTAAGCGGAGTTGCATAATCTCATAGTTTCGGGAACTTTGTATAAGTCATGAAGAAAGCATAAGCAACATACTAAGCGATCAAGTGCTAAGCTAACGAAATGGGTCATGTCAATCACATCATTCTCCTAATGATGTGATCCCATTAATCAAATGACAACACATGTCTATGGTTAGGAAACATAACCATCTTGATTAATGAGCTAGTCTAGTAGAGGCATACTAGTGACTATCTGTTTGTCTATGTATTCACACATGTATTATGTTTCCGGTTAATACAATTCTAGCATGAATAATAAACATTTATCATGATATAAGGAAATAAATAATAACTTTATTATTGCCTCTAGGGCATATTTCCTTGAGTCTCCCACTTGCACTAGAGTCAATAATCTAGATTACACAAAATGATTCTAACACCCATGGAGTCTTGGTGGTGATCATGTTTTGCTCGTGGAAGAGGCTTAGTCAACGGTCTGCAACATTCAGATCCGTATGTATTTTGCAAATCTCTATGTCTCCCACTTGGACTTGGTCCCAATGGAATTGAGCGTCTCTTGATATGCTTGGTCCTCTTGTGAAATCTGGATTCCTTTGCCAAGGCAATTGCACCATATTGTCACGGAAGATCTTCATTGGTCCCGATGCACTAGGTATGACACCTATATCGAAATGAACTCTTTCATCCAGACTCCTTCATTTGCTGCTTCGAAGCAGCTATGTACTCCGCTTCACATGTAGATCCCGCCACGGCGCTTTGTTTAGAACTGCACCAACCGACGGCTCCACCGTTTAATAAAAATACGTATCCGGTTTGCGATTTAGAATCGTCCGGATCGATATCAAAGCTTGCATCGGCGTAACCATTTACGATTAGCTCTTTGTCACCTCCATATCGAGAAACATATCCTTAGTCCTTTTCGGTATTTCAGATGTTCTTGACCGCTGTCCAATGATCCACTCTGGATTACTTTGGTACCTACCTGCCAAGCTTACAGCTAAGCATCGTCAGTCCGGTACACAGCATTGCATACATGATAGAGCCTATGGCTGAAGCATAGGAACATCTTTCATTTTCTCTCTATCTTCTGCTTGTGGTGGGGCATTGAGTCGACTCAATCTTACACCTTGTAATGCAGGTAAAAACCTTTCTTTGCACGATCCATTTTGAACTTCTTCAAAACTTTATCAAGGTATGTGCTTTGTGAAAGTCCAATTAAGCGTCTTGATCTATCTCTATAGATCTTGATGCCCAATATGTAAGCAGCTTCACGAGGTCTTTCATTGAAAAACTTTTATTCAAGTATCCTTTTATGCTATCCAGAAATTCTATATCATTTCCAATCAACAATATATCGTCCACATATAATATCGAAATGCTCTGAGCTCCCACTTACTTTCTTGTAAATCAAGGCTTCTCCAAAAGTGCATATAAAACCATATCTTTGATCACACTATCAAGCGTTTATTCCAACTCGAGAGGCTTGCACTGACCATAAATTGATCGTTGGAGCTTGCACACTTTGTTAGCACCCTTTGGATCAACAAAACCTTCTGGTTGCATCATATACAACTCTTCTTCTAGAAATCCATTCAAGAATGCAGTTTTACATCCATTTGCCAAATTTCATAATCATAAAATGCGGCAATTGCTAACATGATTCGGACAGACTTAAGCATCGCTTCTGGTGAGAAAGTCTCATCGTAGTCAACCCCTTGAACTTGTCGAAAACCTTTTGCAACAAGTCGAGCTTTGTAGACAGTTACATTACCATCGGCGTCAGTCTTCTTCTTAAAGATCCATTTATTCTCAATAGCTTGCCGATCATCGGGCAAGTCTACCAAAGTCCATACTTTGTTCTCATACATGGATCCCATCTCAGATTTCATGGCTTCAAGCCATTTTGTGGAATCTGGGCTCACCATTACTTCTTCATAGTTCGTAGGTTCACCATGATCTAGTAGCATGACTTCGAATAGGATTACCGTACCACTCAGTGCGGTTTTTATTCTGGTTGATCTCTGATTCAAGGACAACTTGATCTGAAGTTTCATGATCATTATCATTATCTTCCTCGCTAATTGGTGTAGTTGTTCTGAAACTGATTTACGTGATGAACTACTTTCCAATAAGGGAGTTGGTACTATTACCTCATCAAGTTCCACTTTCCTCCCACTCACTTCTTTGAGAGAAACTCCTTCTCTAGAAAGGATCCATTCTTAACAACGAATGTCTTGCCTTCGGATCTGTGATAGAAGGTATACCCAATTGTCTCCTTTGGGTATCCTATGAAGACACATTTTTCGATTTGGGTTCAAGCTTATCAGGTTGAAGTTTTTTCACATAAGCATCGCAACCCCAAACTTTCGAAGCGACAACTTTGGTTTCTTGCTAAACCATAGTTCATAAGGCGTCGCCTCAGCGGATTTTGATGGTGTCCTATTTAGCGTGAATGCGGCCGTCTCTAAAGCATAACCCCAAAATGATAGCGGTAAATCGAAATAGACATCATAGATCGCACCATATCTAGTAAAGTACGATTCGACGTTCGGACACACCATTACTGTTGTGGTGTCCCCGTGGCGTGAGTTGCGAAACTATTCCGCATTGCTTCAAATGTAGACCAAACTCGTAACTCAAATATTCTCCTCCACGATCAGATCGTAGAAACTTTATTTTCTTGTTACGATGATTTTCAACTTCACTCTGAAATTCTTTGAACTTTTAAATGTTTCAGATTTATGCTTCATCAAGTAGATATACCCATATCTGCTTAAATCATCTGTGAAGGTGAGAAAATAACGATATCCGCCACGAGCTTCAACATTCATCGGACCACATACATCTGTATGTATGATTTCCAATAAGTCTGCTGCCCTCTCCATACAACCGGAGAACGGTGTTTTAGTCATCTTGCCCATGAGGCACGGTTACATAAGTACCAAGTGATTCATAATCAAGTGATTCCAAAAGTCCATCTGTATGGAGTTTCTTCATGCGTTTTACACCGATATGACCTAAGCGGCGGTGCCACAAATAAGTTGCACTATCATTATCAACTCTGCATCTTTTGGCTTCGACATTATGAATATGTGTATCACTCTTGTCGAGATTCAACAAGAATAGACCATTCTTCAAGGGTGCATGACCATAAAAGATATTACTCATATAAATAGAACAACCATTATTCTCTGATTTAAATGAATAACCGTCTCGCATCAAACAAGATCCAGATATAATGTTCATGCTCAGCGCGGCACCAAATAACAATTATTTAGGTCTAAAACTAATCCGAAGGTAGATGTAGAGGTAGCGTGCCGACCGCGATCACATTGACTTTGGAACCATTTCCCACGCGCGCCGTCACCTCGTCCTTTGCGGTGCTCGTCTATTCCGTAGTCCTGTTTGAGTTGCAAATATTAGCAATGAACCAATATCGAATACCAGTGCTACTACGAGCTCTAGTAAGGTACACATCAATAACATGTATATCACATATACCTTTGTTCACCTTGCCATCCTTCTTATCCGCCAAATACTTGGGGCAGTTCCGCTTCGATGTCGGTCGCTTGCGGTAAAACACTCGATTTCAGGGCTTAGGTCCGGACTTGGGTTTCTTCTCTTGATCAGCAACTTTCTTGCTGTTCTTTTGAAGTTTCCTTCTTCTTTCCTTTGACCTTTTCTTGAAACTAGTGGTCTTGTTGACCATCAACACTTGATGCTCTTTCTTGATTTCTACCTCCATGCTTTTAGCATTGCGAAGAGCTCAGAATTGTTTTAGTCATCCCTTGCATATTATAGTTCATCACGAAGCTCTTGTAGCTTGGTGGCGTGATTGGAGAATTACATCAATGACACTATCATCCGGAAGATTAACTCCCAGCTGAATTAAGTGATTATTATACCCGGACATTTTGAGTATGTGCTCACCGATGTAACTATTCTCCTCCATCTTGCAGCTATAGAACTTATTGGAGACTTCATATCTCTCAATCCGGGCATTTGCTTGAAATATTAACTTCAACTCCTGGAACATCTCATATGCTCCATGACGTTCAAAACGTCGTTGAAGACCCGGTTCTAAGCCGTAAAGCATGGCACATCTTGAACTATAGAGTAGTCATCGACTTTGCTCGCGAGCGTTCACAACTTCGGCGTTGCTCTGCAGCAGGGGCGGCACCCAGCGGTGCTTCGGGGCGTAATTCTTACGTGCAGCAATGAGGATAATCCTCAAATTACGGACCCGATCCGTGTAATTGCTACCATCATCTTTCAACTTTGCTTTCTCAAGGAACGCATTAAAATTCAACGGAACAACGGCAGATGAGCCATCTATCTCGATAAACATAGACAAGCAAAAATACTATCGGTACTAAGTTCATGATAAATTTAAGTTTAATTAATCATATTAAAACCTCCCACTTAGGCAGACATCTCTCTAGTCATCTAAGTGATTACGTGATCCAAATCAACTAAACCATGTCCGATCATCACGTGAGATGGAGTAGTTTCAATGGTGAACATCACTATGTTGATCATATCTACTATATGATTCACGCTCGACCTTTCGGTCTCCGTGTTCCGAGGCCATATCTGCATATGCTAGGCTCGTCAAGTTTAACTGAGTATTCTGCGTGTGCAAAACTGGCTTGCACCCGTTGTAGATGGACGAGAACTTATCACACCCGATCATCACGTGGTGTCCGGGTACTACTGAACTTTTAGCAGCGGTGCATACTCGGAGAACACTTCTTGATAATTTTAGTGAGAGATCATCTTATAATGCTACCGTCAATCAAAGCAAGATAAGATGCATAAAGGATAAACATCACATGCAATCAATATAAGTGATATGATATGGTCATCATCATCTTGTGCTTGTGATCTCCATCTCCGAAGCACCGTCATGATCACCATCGTCACCGGCGCGACACCTTGATCTCCATCGTAGCATCGTTGTCGTCTCGCCAACTATTGCTTCTACGACTATCGCTACTGCTTAGTGATAAAGTAAAGCAATTAAATGGCTTTTGCATTTCATACAATAAAGCGACAACCAGATGCTACTGCTTGCGAGTACTTTGGATGAGTACTCACGGTTGCTCTTCTCCCTCTTTTCCCCCTTCCTTCTACCGGTTGTCGCAACGGATCTGTTGGAACCCATGAGCGAGGCGCCACTCGTCGACGGCGACTCCTACTACACCGGAGGTGCCTAGTACTACGTGCAGGCCACGATGACGACCGGGGAGTAGTTTAGGAGGATCCCAGCGGGAGGCTGCGCCTCTTCGTCTGTATCGCGTTTGTGCTAGCCATCTTATGGCATCTTGTTTAACTTATGTCTGTACTCAGATATTGTTGCTTCCGCTGACTCATCTATGATCGAGCACTTGTATTCGAGCCCTCGAGGCCCATGGCTTGTATTATGATGCTTGTATGACTTATTTTATTTTTAGAGTTGTGTTGTGATTGTTGGGGAACGTAGTAATTTAAAAACATTTCCTACGCACACGCAAGATCATGGTGATGCATAGCAACGAGAGGGGAGAGTGTTGTCCACGTACCCTCGTAGACCGAAAGCGGAAGCGTTATAACAACGCGGTTGATGTAGTCGTACGTCTTCACGGCCCGGCCGATCAAGTACCAAAACTACGGCACCTCCGAGTTTTAGCACACGTTCAGCTCGATGACGTTCCCCGGACTCCAATCCAGCAAAGTGTGCAGGAAGAGTTCCACAACCGACGGCATGGTGATGATCTTGATGTTCTACCGTCGTAGGGCTTCACCTAAGCACCGCTACAATAATATCGAGGACTATGGTGGAGGGGGGCACCGCACACGGCTAAGAGATCTCAAGGATCAATTGTTGTCTATGGGGTGCCCCCGGCCCCCGTATATAAAGGAGCAAGGGGAGGAGGCGGCCGGCCAGGGAGAGGCGCGCATGGGGGAGTCCTACTCCCACCGAGTAGGACTCCTCCTTTCCTAGTAGGAGTAGGAGAGAAGGAAGGGGAGGAGAAGGAAGGAAGGAGGGGGCGCAGTGTTGTGTAACGTAGTAATTTCAAAAAATTTCCTACGTACACGCAAGACCATGGTGATGGCATAGCAACGAGAGGGGAGAGTGTCGTCCACGTACCCTCGTGAGACCGAAAGCGAAGCGTTATAACAACGCGGTTGATGTAGTCGTGCGTCTTCACGATCCGACCGATCCAAGCACCGAACGTCGGCACCTCCGAGTTACGCACACGTTCAGCTCGATGGCGATCCCGGACTCGATCCAAAGCAAAGTGTCGGGGATGAGTTCCGTCGGACGACGGCGTGGTAGCGATGATGATGCTCCACCGACGCGGGGCTTCGCCTAAGCTCCGCGACGATATGACTTCTCCGTAGCGAGGCTTCGCTAAGCTCATGACGATATGTCCGTGGAATATGGTGGAGGGGGCACCGCACACGGCTAAGGAACGATCCGTAGATCAACTTGTGTGTCATGGGGTGCCCCCGCCCCGTATATAAAGGAGCAAGGGGGTGCGGCCAGCCCTAGGGGGCGGCGCTGGAGGAGTCCTACTCCCACCGAGTAGGACTCCCCCTCTCCTAGTTGGATTAGGATTGGAGGAGGGAAGAGGAAGGGCGCCCTCTCTCCTGTCCTATTCGGACTAGAGGGGAGGGGTGCGGCCTGCCTGGCCGGCCCTTCCTCTTCTCTCTTATGGCCCATCAAGGCCCATAGACCCCCGGGGTTCCGTAACCCCGGTGTTCCAGAACTTCCTGTTTTCATCCGGAACCTTTCAAGTCAAACATAGGCTTCCAATATATCAATCTTTATGTCTCGACCATTTGAGACTCCTCGTCATGTCCGTGATCACATCCGGGACTCGAACAACCTTGGTACATCAATACTTATAAACTCATAATGAACTGTCATCGAAGCGTTACGCGTGCGGACCCTACGGGTTCGAGAACTATGTAGACATGACCTAGAACCATTCTCGGTCAATAACCAATAGCGGAACCTGGATGCCCATATTGGTTCCTACATATTCTATGAAGATCTTTATCGGTCAAACCGCATAACGATATACGTTGTTCCTTTTGTCATCGGTATGTTACTTACCCGAGATTCGATCGTCGGTATCCAATACCTAGTTCAATCTCGTTACCGGTAAGTCTCTTTACTCGTTCCGTAATACATCATCTCACAACTAACTCTTTAGTTGTAATGCTTGCAAGGCTTATGTGATGTGTATTACCGAGAAGGCCCAGAGATACCTCTCCGACAATCGGAGTGACAAAACCTAATCTCGATTCATGCCAACTCAACATATACTTTTGGAGACACACAGAGTACCTTTATAATCACCCGATTCGTTGTGGCGTTTGGTAGCACACAAAGTGTTCCTCCGTAAACAGGAGTTGCATAATCTCATAGTTTCGGAACTTTGTATAAGTCATGAAGAAAGCATAAGCAACATACTAAGCGATCAAGTGCTAAGCTAACGAAATGGGTCATGTCAATCACATCATTCTCCTAATGATGTGATCCCATTAATCAAATGACAACACATGTCTATGGTTAGGAAACATAACCATCTTCGATTAATGAGCTAGTCTAGTAGAGGCATACTAGTGACTATCTGTTTGTCTATGTATTCACACATGTATTATGTTTCCGGTTAATACAATTCTAGCATGAATAATAAACATTTATCATGATATAAGGAAATAAATAATAACTTTATTATTGCCTCTAGGGCATATTTCCTTCACGCAACCCCTCCCCCTAGTCCAATTCGGACTAGGCCTTGGGAGGCGCGCGGCCTGCCCTAGGCAGCCCCTCTCTCTTTCCCGTATGGCTCAATAAGGCCCATATACTCCCCGGCGAATTCCAGTAACTCTCCAGTACTCCAAAAAATACCCGAATCACTCGGAACCTTTCCGAAGTATGAATATAGTCGTCCAATATATCGATCTCTACGTCTCGACCATTTCGAGACTCCTCGTCATGTCCCCGATCTCATCCGGGACTCCGAACTCCTTCCGTACATCAAAACTCATAAACTCATAATAAAACTGTCATCGAAACCTTAAGCGTGCGGACCCTACGGGTTCGAGAACTATGTAGACATGACCGAAACACGTTTCCGGTCAATAACCAATAGCGGAACCTGAATGCTTATATTGGCTCCTACATATTCTACGCAGATCTTTATCGGTCAAACCGCATAACAACATACGTTGTTCCCTTTGTCATCGGTATGTTACTTGCCCGAGATTCGATCGTCGGTATCCAATACCTAGTTCAATCTCGTTACCGGCAAGTCTCTTTACTCGTTACATAATGCATCATTCCGTAACTAACTCATTAGCTACATTGCTTGCAAGGCTTATAGTGATGTGCATTACTGAGAGGGCCTAGAGATACCTCTTAGACAATCGGAGTGACAAATCCTAATCTCGAAATAAGCCAACCCAACATGTACCTTTGGAGACACCTGTAGAGCTCCTTTATAATCACCCAGTTACGTTGTGACGTTTGGTAGCACACAAAGTGTTCCTCCGGTAAATGGGAGTTGCATAATCTCATAGTTATAGGAACATGTATAAGTCATGAAGAAAGCAATAGCAACATACTAAACGATCAAGTGCTAAGCTAACGGAATGGGTCATGTCAATCACATCATTCTACTAATGATGTGATCCCGTTAATCAAATGACAACTCATGTCTATGGTTAGGAAACATAACCATCTTTGATTAATGAGCTAGTCTAGTAGAGGCATACTAGTGACAATATGTTTGTCTATGTATTCACACATGTATCATGTTTCCGGTTAATACAATTCTAGCATGAATAATAAACATTTATCATGATATAAGGAAATAAATAATAAATTTATTATTGCCTCTAGGGCATATTTCCTTCAGTCTCCCACTTGCACTAGAGTCAATAATCTAGTTCACATCACCATGTGATTTAACACCCATAGTTCACATCGTCATGTGACCAACACCCAAAAGGTTTACTAGAGTCTATATCTAGTTCACATTGCTATGTGATTAACACCCAAAGAGTACTTAGGTGTGATCATGTTTTGCTCGTGAGAGAAGCTTAGCCAACGGGTCTGTTACATTCAGAGCCATATGTATTTTGCAAATATTCTATGTCTACAATGCTATGCACGGAGCTACTCTAGCTAATTGCTCCCACTTTCAATATGTATCCAGATTGAGACTTAGAGTCATCTGGATCGGTGTGAAAGCTTGCACCAATGTAACTCTTTATGACGGGCTCTTTTATCACCTCCATAATCGAGAAACATTTCCTTAGTCCTTACTGAGGATATTCTTGACCAATGTCCAGTAATCTACTCCTAGATCACTATTGTACTCCCTTGCCAAATTCAGAGCAAGGTATACAATAGGTCTGGTACATAGCATAGCATACTTTATAGAACCTATGACTGAGGCATAGGGAATGACTTTCATTCTCTTTTCCATTTTCTGCCGTGGTCGGGATTTGAGTCTTACTCAATTTCACACCTTTGCAACACAGGCAAGAACTCTTTCTTTGACTGTTCCATTTTGAACTATTTCAAAATCTTGACAAGGTATGTACTTATTGAAAAACTTATCAAGCGTCTTGATCTATCTCAATAGATCTTGATACTCAATATGTAAGTAGCTTTACTGAGGTCTTTCTTTTAAAGAACTCCTTTCAAATACTCCTTTATGCTTTTCAGAAAAATTCTACATCATTTCCGATCAACAATATGTTACTCACATATATTTATCAGAAAGGCGGTAGTGCTCCCACTCACCTTATTGTAAATATAGGCTACACCGCAAGTCTGTATAAAACTATATGCTTTGATCAACTTATCAAAGCGTATATTCCAACTCTGAGATGCTTGCACCAGTCCATAGATGGATCGCTGGAGCTTGCACATTTTGTTAGCACCTTTAGGATTGACAAAACCTTCTGGTTGCATCATATACACCTCTTCTTTAAGAAAACCATTAAGGAATGCAGTTTTGACATCCATTTGCTAGATTTCATAAAATGTGGCAATTGCTAACATGATTCGGACAGACTTAAGCATCGCTACAGTTGAGAAAATTTCATTGTAGTCAACACCTTGAACTTGTCAAAAACCTTTTTGTGACAAGTCGAGCTTTGTAGATAGTAACACTACTATCAGCGTCTGTCTTCCTCTTGAAGATCCATTTATACAATATGGCTTGTCGATCATTGGGCAACTCCACCAAAGTCCACACGTTGTTCTCATACATGGATCCCATCTCAGATTTCATGGCCTTAAGCCATTTCGCGGAATCTGGGCTCATCATCGCTTCCTCATAGTTCATAGGTTCATCATGGTCTAGTAACATGACTTCCAGAACAGGATTACCGTACCACTCTGGTGCAGACTGTACTTTGGAAGACCTACGAGGTTTTGTAGTAACTTAATCTAAAGTTTCATGATCATCATCATTAGCTTCCTCACTAATTGGTGTAGGAATCACTGGAACTGATTTCTGTGATGAACTACTTTCCAATTTGGGAGAAGGTACAAATTACCTTATCAAGCTCTACTTTCCTCCCACTCACTTCTTTCGAGAGAAACTCCTTCTCTAGAAAGGATCCATTCTTAGCAATGAATGTATTGCCTCCGGATCTGTGATAGAAGGTGTACCCAACAGTTTCCTTTGGGTATTCTATGAAGACGCACTTCTCCGATTTGGGTTCGAGCTTATCAGGTTGAAAACCTTTTTCACATAAGCATCGCAACCCCAAACTTTAAGAAACGACAACTTTGGTTTCTTGCCAAACCACAGTTAATAAGGCGTCGTCTCAACGGATTTTGATGGTGCCCTATTTAAAGTGAATGAAGCTGTCTCTAATACATAACCCCAAAACGATGTGGTAAATCGGTAAGATACATCATAGATTGCACCATATCCAATAAAGTGCGGTTATGACGTTCAGACACACCATTATGCTGTGGTGTTCCATGTGGCGTGAGCTGTGAAACTATTCCACATTGTTTTAAATGAAGGCCAAACTCGTAACTCAAATATTCTCCTCTACGATCAGATTGTAGAAACTTTATTTTCTTGTTACGATGATTCTCCACTTCAATTCTGAAATTCTTTGAACTTTTCAAATGTTTCAGACTTGTGCTTCATTAAGTAGATATTCTCATATCTGCTTAACTCATTTGTGAAGGTCAGAAAATAATGATACTCGCCACGAGCATCAGCACTCATTGGACCACATACATCGGTATGTATTATTTCCAACAAGTCAGTAGCTCGTTCAATTGTTCTGGAGAACGGAGTTTTAGTCATCTTGCCAAAAAGGCACGGTTCGCAAGCAACAAATGATTCATAACCAAGTGATTCCGAAAATCCATCTTTATGGAGTTTCTTCATGCACTTTACACCGATATGACCCAAACAGCAGTGCCACAAATAAGTTGCACTATCATTATTAACTTTGCATCTTTTGGCATCAACATTATGAATATGTGTATCACTATGATCAAGATTCAATAAACCATCACCATTGGGTGTATGACCATAGAAGGTTTTATTCATGTAAACAAAATAACAATTTATTCTCTATCTTAGATGAATAATCATATCGCAATAAACATGATCTTATCATATTTATGCTCAACGCAAACACCAAATAACATTTATTTAGGTTTAACACTAATCTCGAAAATATAGGGAGTGTGTGATGATGATCATATCAATCTTGGAACTACTTCCAACACTCATCGTCACTTCCCTTCAACTAGTCTCTGCTTATTCTCAGAACTCCTGCTTGAGTTACTAATCTTAGCAACCGAACAAGTATCAAATATTCAGGGGCTACTATAAACACTAGTAAGGAACACATCAATAACCTGTATATCAAATATACCCTTGTTCACTTTGCCATCCTTCTTATCCACCAAATATTCAGGGCATTTCCGCTTCCAAAGACCATTTACTTTGCGATGTAAGCACTCGGGTTTAGTGCTTTGGTCTAGCTTTGGGCTTCTTCGCGGGGGTGACAACTTGCTTGTCATTCTACTTGAAGTTCCCCTTCTTTCCCTTTGCCCTTCTCTTGAAACTAGTGGTCTTGTCAATCATCAACACTTGATGCTCTTTCTTGATTTCTACCTTCGTCGATTTCAACATCACGGAGAGCTCGGGAATCATTTTCGTCATCCCTTGCATACTATAGTTCATCACAAAGTTCTAGTAACTTGGTGATGGTGACTAGAGAACTCTGTCAATCACTATCTTATCTGGAAGATTAACTCCCACTTGATTCAAGCGATTGTAGTACCCAGACAATCTGAGCACATGCTCACTAGTTGAGTGATTCTCCTCCATCTTTTAGCTATAGAACTTGTTGGAGACTTCATATCTCTCAACTCGGGTATTTGCTTGAAATATTAACTTCAATTCCTGGAACATCTCATATGGTCCATGATGTTCAAAACGTCTTCGAAGTCTCGATTCTAAGCCGTTAAGCATGGTGCACTAAACTATCAAGTAGTCATCATATTGAGCTAGCCAAACATTCATAACGTCTGCATCTGCTCCTGCAATAGGTCTGTCACCTAGCGGTGCATTAAGGACATAATTCTTCTGTGCAGCCATGAAGATAAACCTCAGATCACGGATCCAATCCACATCATTGCTACTAACATCTTTCAACACAATTTTCTCTAGGAACATATCAAAATAAACATATGAAAGCAACAACGCGAGCTATTGATCTACAACATAATTTGCAAAATACTACCAGGACTAAGTTCATGATAAATTTAAGTTCAATTAATCATATTACTTAAGAACTCCCACTTAGACAGACATCTCTCTAGTCATCCAAGTGATCACGTGATCCAAATCAACTAAACCATGTCCGATCATCACGTGAGATGGAGTAGTTTTCAATGGTGAACATCACTATGTTGATCATATCTACTATATGATTCACGCCGACCTTTCGGTCTCCGTGTTCGAGGCCATATCTGTATATGCTAGGCTCGTCAAGTTTAACTTTGAGTATTCCGCGTGTGCAACTGTTTTGCACCGTTGTATTTGAACGTAGAGCCTATCACACCCGATCATCACGTGGTGTCTCAAACGAAGAACTTTCACAACGGTGCATACTCGGGAGAACACTTCTTGATAATTAGTGAGAGATCATCTTAAAATGCTACCGTCAATCAAAGCAAGATAAGATGCATAAAGGATAAACATCACATGCAATCAATATAAGTGATATGATATGGCCATCATCATCTTGTGCTTGTGATCTCCATCTCCAAGCACCGTCGTGATCACCATCGTCACCGGCGCAACACCTTGATCTCCATCGTAGCATCGTTGTCGTCTCGCCAATCTTATGCTTCTCGACTATCGCTACCGCTTAGTGATAAAGTAAAGCATTACAGGCGATTGCATTGCATACAATAAAGCGACAACCATATGGCTCCTGCCGATTGCCGATAACTTCGTTACAAAACATGATCATCTCATACAATAAAATATAGCATCACGTCTTGACCATATCACATCACAACATGCCTGCAAAAACAAGTTAGGCGTCCTCTACTTTGTTGTTGCAAATTTTACGTGGCTGCTACGGGCTGAGCAAGAACCGTTCTTACCTCGCATCAAAACCACAATGATAGTTCGTCAAGTTAGTGCTGTTTTAACCTTCGCAAGGACCGGCGTAGCCACACTCGGTTCAACTAAAGTTGGAGAAACCGACACTAGCCACCTCATGCAAAGCACGTAGGAGAACCGGTCTCGCGTAAGCGTCTGGCGTAATGTCGGTCCGGCCGCTTCATCCAACAATACCGCCGAACCAAAGTATGACATCTTTGGTAAGCAAGATGACTTGTATCGCCCACAATTCACTTGTGTTCTACTCGTGCATATAACATCTACGCATAAAACCAGGCTCGGATGCCACTGTTGGGGAACTTAGTAATTTCAAAAAAATTCCTACGCACACGCAAGATCATGGTGATGCATAGCAACGAGAGGGGAGAGTGTTGTCCATGTAGCCTCGTAGACCGAAAGCGGAAGCGTTATAACAACGCGGTTGATGTAGTCGTACGTCTTCACGGCCCGACCGATCAAGTACCGAAACTACGGCACCTCCGAGTTTTAGCACACGTTCAGCTCGATGACGTTCCCTGGACTCCGATCCAGCAAATTGTCGGGGAAGAGTTCCATCAGCACGATGTCATGGTGACGATCTTGATGTTCTACCATCGCAGGGCTTCGCCTAAGCACCGCTACAATAATATCGAGGACTATGGTGAAGGGGGGCACCACACACGGCTAAGAGATCTCAAGGATCAATTGTTGTCTATGGGGTGCCCCCCTGCCCCCGTATATAAAGGAGCAAGGGGAGGAGGCGGCCGGCCAGGGAGAGGCGCGCCAAGGGGGGAGCCCTACTCCCACCGGGAGTAGGACTCCTCCTTTCCTAGTAGGAGTAGGAGAGAAGGAAGGGGAGGGGAGAAGGGAAGGAAGGAGGGGGCGCAACCCCTCCCCTAGTCCACCCGGACTAGGCCTTGAGGCGCGCGCCTGCCCTAGGCAGCCCCTCTCTTTCCCGTATGGCTCAATAAGGCCCATATACTCCCGGCGAATTCCGTAACTCTCGGTACTCCAAAAATACCGAATCACTCGGAACCTTTCCAAGTCTGAATATAGTCGTCCAATATATCGATCTTTACGTCTCGACCATTTGAGACTCCTCGTCATGTCCCCGATCTCATCCGGGACTCCGAACTCCTTCGGTACATCAAAACTCATAAACTCATAATAAAACTGTCATCGAAACCTTAAACGTGCGGACCCTACGGGTTCGACAACTATGTAGACATGACCGAAACACGTTTCCGATCAATAACCAATAGCGGAACCTGGATGCTCATATTGGTTCATACATATTCTACGCAGATCTTTATCGGTCAAACCGCATAACAACATACGTTGTTCCCTTTGTCATCGGTATGTTACTTGCCCGAGATTCGATCGTCGGTATCCAATACCTAGTTCAATCTCGTTACCGGCAAGTCTCTTTACTCGTTACGTAATGCATCATTCCGTAACTAACTCATTAGCTACATTGCTTACAAGGCTTATAGTGATGTGCATTACCGAGAGGGCCCAGAGATACCTCTTCGACAATCGGAGTGACAAATCCTAATCTCGAAATACGCCAACCCAACATGTACCTTTGGAGACACCTGTAGAGCTCCTTTATAATCACCCAGTTACGTTGTGACGTTTGGTAGCACACAAAGTGTTCCTCCGGTAAACAGGAGTTGCATAATCTCATAGTTATAGGAACATGTATAAGTCATGAAGAAAGCAATAGCAACATACTAAACGATCAAGTGCTAAGCTAACAAAATGGGTCATGTCAATCACATCATTCTACTAATGATGTGATCCCATTAATCAAATGACAATTCATGTCTATGGTTAGGAAACATAACCATCTTTGATTAATGAGCTAGTCTAGTAGAGGCATACTAGTGACAATATGTTTATCTATGTATTCACACATGTATCATGTTTCCGGTTAATACAATTCTAGCATGAATAATAAACATTTATCATGATATAAGGAAATAAATAATAACTTTATTATTGCCTCTAGGGCATATTTCCTTCAGTGATATCTTTCCGTGAGTCCCCGATCTTGATCGAACACGTTTGCGTGTATGATTAGTGTACGATTGAATCGAGGGCGTCACAAGTTGGTATTAGAGCTGACTACCTATAGGAATCCCCCTTCCACACTCCTTGGCCGAAGTCGAGTCTAGACATTGCAAAACTTTTTACTAACATGGCTGTGTGTCTTACTGGCCCACGTCCCCATTGGGTGGTATTACGATCTTTTATTTCTCGTCTATACTCTGGGACTCTAATCTCTCTTCTATTCGGGTTTAAATGAATTTACTAACTCTGACTCTAGGTTCTCATAACTACTTCCTCCCGGAGAGCCCCTTATCACAGATGATCGCCGGCTGCACCGGAAGATTTTGAAGTTATTCTCCGATATTCTTTCGAGACTTGTGCCCGTTGCTTTTGCAATTCCCTACCACCAAAATATCCCTATGGATGAATACATACACTTGTCATTCATACAATCATTTCCTGTTGGTCTTGTTATTACAAGATACCCCGAAATTCTCTGTGTTGTTCTGAGAATCCCTTGTGCCACTGCCTTGTAGTTCCTTGCCGCAGAAATACCCCTACGGATAATTCCTCGCACTTGTCGAGTATCCGTTCATCCCAGCTGATTCATGTGTTTCACAAAAGTCTTCGAAACTTCCGAAAATCCTGAGCAGCCTATTGCTTTTGAAATTCTTGCTTGCTTGCATTATGGTTAATCCCATAAGTCTCGTAATCTTATTGGTATCCCTTGTCATTATCATTTTGAGTCCTTTGATTCAGTATGTTGCAAATGCTCGCAATCCTCAATCAGATCCTAGAATTCATCCTTTCGGCTTAGACGTCATTTTAAACATGAGCTGGATCTCGGCCAATTAAATTGCCATTGATTGTTCCCCTAAGCCTACTCGACTCATCCATCCTTAATCAGAGCCTTTGCTTCTGATCCCTTGATTTGGAAATCACAATTCCTTTGCATTTGAGCTTTGAATTAGTTAGTTGTTTCTATAATCCAATGCCTTTGCATTGTTTCTTCCTCTGGTTGAGTACCGATGCTTACATCAGATCCCTTGAGGACCATCGGATCCTTGTTGGATTTTATCCGACAATGTCCTTCATATTCAATCACTTTGGAAGTTCTTTCCCTGATACATAATGCCATTGGTAAATCCTATTCCTTGATTTGGCCAACCATGCTCTGCTTTCGAGCTGGTGATATTTACTCTTGAAGCTTGTGGTATATGTTTCTAAGATGCCCCGATGGGTTGAACCTATTCCTTCTCTAAAACCGTGTGAACCCGAAAGTTTTCACGAGTCATACTCTTCTGGTGCTTCGCTAGATAAAATTTCAACACTGCAACTTCTTCGAAGATGAGAAGTGAATGAAAGGTTATGCATTAAAGAAGTGGGAGTCGACCTTGAACTTAGTGTTCATGCCCATGGACCCAATGTGGAACTTATTATGGAAGCTTCTTGCAAAACTTTTAATCAGTTGGATAATTCTTTCGGTGTCTTCGAATTGGATCCCTTGCAACTATGGTTTCAACCATATTGATATTCCTTGATTCCTTTTCTCGGACAAGTTAAAGTACTTGTCTTTTGCAGATCAATACACTTGTCAACCCTCTATGTTGCTCTACCTCCGAGTATTACCCTCTGGTATCTCGATAATATCACCGAACCATGTTGCTTATTATGAGCCTTCATCAAGTATTATTCCTCACCGATTCCAATGTTTCCTGGTTCCGAGTTGTTAGTCACTCGAGGACACCGATAACTAAATCGGGTCCGCACCACGATTAAACAACTCTTAGTAATCTCCTTTACTCACGAGTTTGTACTCGAGCATGTTGATCCTAGCCTGATCGGCTATCATCATAGTGCTAATTTTCACTATGCTACCTGGTCCTTATTCCCGGAGCATAATTTGTTTTGACGATGAGCTAAACTTACGATGATCTCCCTCATCATATCATTTCGCCTTGAACATCAAGCTTGATTTCAAGTTTGTTTCGTACCCTTGGTTCCAATAACCTTTCGCTGCATCATTCCTTTGACTTGATGTCATCGCCGACCGATTACATCTTCATGAAACCTGCTGACAAATGTGTCGCGATCATCATCAACATTCTAAGCATTTCCAGGATATTAATCGAATTCATGATGAGAGTATCATCCTTGCCCCCTCGATGATTGCGTTAACATCGACAACATTCTTGCATTTCCTCAACACAAAACTTGTTCGTGTTTTGTGTTATACCTTGAGATCCTTGCTATCCAGCATTTGCTCCTCTTTAACTTGGAGTATTACCATATTTAATGTCAAGAATGTCATGAGAATTTCACCACCTCTTAAGAATTCTTGATACAGGTGATACTTGTTGCCATATCCGTTCATTCCTTGGTCCCCGTGTTGTTTCTAACAGGAAAACCTACAATTGAACTATGTTGTGCGACTTCAAAACTTCAAGCAACCCTATTACTTTGAAGTTAATGGCCGATATTTCACTTTTAGACCATTGGTTATTGAATCACCATTCTAACATTGATCATCCTACCTAAGCCCATATTTCGGGTGCACCTTTCAACCAATGTTTAACTGTGTTTGTTTTCCTTGAGCATACCTCATTATATCATTTGATCTGACAAATGTTATCTCCTTGTTCACATAGTTGTGGAAATCCATCTTTTGTTAATCTCGATGAATTGTCGTTGATTCCATCAGCCACCTCCTCATCCTCTCGTTGGTTTACTGATGAACTCTTGTTTCGGAACTCGCTTCCATAGTTCAATTCCCGAGAATCTTACAATGTCACCTCGACAATTTGTGTTGCACCTTTCTTCTCAGGCATCTTGAGTCTAAGGCATCCTGACACCAATCAGATCTGAATCTCAGTCAGATATGATGGTTGGAACATATTTTCAAGAGTTATAACATTGGTCCCTATATGCCCCGGTAAGGTGATGTCATGCCTAGCACACCTGACCAGAGGACCTAGTGTTATAGTTTCCTTTTTAACAAGGTTAGTCATTTTTCCATGAGGAAATTGAATGCCTTGTTTAATAAGTTTATCCTAATGGATCCTTTGTGTATCCAAAGTCTGATCTTTGCTTGAAGACCATGCCAATGCTATCCCGAAGCATGTCTGTGGTACTCCGATTTTCAATAAGAGCATTTGAAGCAAAATGCTAAATTCTCTTTATCAATTATTCAAACACCGTTGTTTGGGTAATGTCATGAAATTCCTCTTCCCTTACCGAAATGGTTTTCTACTTTCTATCCTATCATGGATATCATGCTCTGCTTAGCCTTGGGAAGGATATACCCCTGAAATATGTGTTTAAACACATTTTCCTTTCCATTGTTCTATTTAATCTGATGATCACCTTTTCCTTTCCATTATTTTGTTTAATCTTTCTTGTGATCTATATGACCTAAGCAGTAATAATTCACTGCTTATGTAAACACCTTGGTGTACTACTCTGTCAATAAGACCCTGTTACTATTGTTGATGACATTCCGGTAGCCACCGATGGACGAGAACCTTGCCTATTGGTCCGCCTCGTTCAACGAGCAGGAAAATGTTCTCTTCATCCCTCGCCCTTGGTACCAACGTCGTTGCCAACATAAATGGCAGGCTATCCTTTGACATACCTTACTATCGTGACCGCACAAGATGCCAGCACCCTTTCTACTTTTAACCCACATGGTGGGCCCATAATCCACAGTTCCACAGGATCGAAACCTGACTCTCCTGTACACCCTGTTGTCAAAGTTATTCCTCGCGCTTGACTTTGTATGTAATTCACGGGCCACCTGCCTGTTGATATATTCTGGTATCATATGCAATGCTTATTCACATTGCTCTAAACCCCTTCAACACTTCGTTTCAGGCATCGAAAAATTGCCTGCCCCACTCGAAACTTCCCATGATACCTCCTTACTTTGCTCTCGATATTTACTTAAGTTTCATTTCGAGAGTTACTTCTGCCACCTTCCTCGATGTTATCGACCAGATAGTCGACCTTGCAGAGGTCCGTTCTCTCGGAATACCCCATTTATTCTTTCGTAAGTACGATGGAGTTCCCAAAGAAAGGGCGATAACTTCATCATGATGCATTGATGCATAGGAATGAAGACATCAACACTATGGATCGACCTCTTCAAGAAGAGCAACCAAGGCCGATAAGATTCGTTAGAATTTCATAACCAGACCTTTCCCCCTTATCCCACCTCTTAAATCTCGGGACGAGATTTTTTGTAGTGGAGGAGAATTGTGCCGCCCGGATAATTAAGCTACAGTGAACCCCTACTAATGATGCCATGTCACCATTGTTACTGTCACTAAACTCACTTTGATTCAAATCCCATTCGAATTCAAAATTCAAAATCAAGTCGAACGGTAAAAGATTTCAAATATTAAAACTAAAATGTTCGGATTGTGCCAAATAATGCATAGGTAATTGTGGTGAAGAAACCACACTTCTGTAAAGTATTCAATTGCATTTTAATAAGTAAAACAACGGCAAAACTATTATTTAAATGCTCTTAAAATAATAAACAAATACAAACCAATGTATTTAACGTGTCAAAATATTTGTGGCAGAAGCATAATTACATATACTAAATTAGGTACAACTTTTGTATTTTACTAAAACTAAAATAAATAGAAACTATGATAAAACAGAAAAGAAATAAAATAAGTAAAAGGAAAAGGTATAGCAAAAGGCAAAACAAACAATAAATAAAAGGCCCATGTTTCCCCATGGGCCTTAGCCCACACGGGCTGACCCAGGCAGGCCGACCCACCTACTCCCGCCTCCACTTTCCTCTGTTCACAGAACAGAGGCGTGGCACACATCCATGGCGCCCTGGCCATCGATGGCCTCCACGTCGCCCCTCCTTACGCCCAACCGAAACCCTAGCATGTGCTCGTCCGATCCCCTCTCGATCCCCCTTCGCCCCTCTCCTCCTTGTCTCGAAATCGAGCTCGGGCTCGATGCGGCGACTGCGTTCGTCGTTGTCATTACCGCGGCCACCGTCATCGCCCTCGCGCGGGAAGACGTCTACGAGATCCGCAACTGTCATCTTCTTCTTCCCCATGCACCAAATCGAGCCAAGGCGGCCCGTACGCCCGCCATCACCGACATCTTCACCGCGTACATCGCCGTCCTCCGCCGTCATTTGCCGCTACTCCAGTCCGTCCCCGGCCACCCAGACCACGTCCCCGACTTCACTGTGAGCTCCTCCTCCTTTTCCCCTATCTTGCCCCCTCGATTCGTCGCTGTAGGCCGCCACCATCATCGCGCCCGTAGCTTATTTTGCACCCGAGGTCCTTGCCGCTGCGCTTGCTGTTGCTCATGCCACTGCAACTCTAGTGCTAATGCTTCTCTACTTTGCCGCTTGTTGCCGGCTCCATTACTGCCACTGCCAGACGGGCCCCGCATGCCTGCATCTGCCGGCGCGGCCTGCTCGCCGCTGTGCCCTAGGCCGCGCGCCGTCGCCGCACTTGCTCGCGTCGCGCCGTTCTGCGCTTTCGCCCCACACTCACCGTGCCCCTTCCGCCCTCTGCTCTTCCCGCATGCGCCCGCGACCCGCTGGACAAGCCCACGCTCGGGCCCCTGCTCGTTGCCGCTCGCCACTCTTGTTTGCTGCCCGCACCCACGTCCGCCGCTTCTCCCCGCTTTCGTCGCCGCCCCGCCCCGCGCTGCCTGCCGTTGCGGTGGCATGGCTCCGCCGCGTCTGGGCCCGTCCCACGCGACCCCACGCCGAGGTTCCCGCCGACCTGCCGAGCGCCAGGCTGCCATGGGGCTGGGGCGGCGATGTGCTTACTGCCGAGGCCATGGCCGACCCTTGTTTGGGTTAGATGCTAACCCCCACTAACATCTAGGCCCCGCCCCACTAACTAAATAAGTTAACTAAATTAAATTACCTCCTGTGTATGACGTGTGGGCCCTTTCATTTAACTAAATAGTTAAAATAAGTCTATTATAAATATGTGACACTGACAGGAGGGTCCCATGAGGCCCAGCTGACTGGTCAAACTGCTGACTGGGCAACCCCAGTCAATGACACGTGGGTCCCGGTTGGATCTTTTGACCAGTCAACTGGTCAACAATTGACTTGCTGACTCAACACTCCCCTGGCCCACGGTCATGCACTCTGGCTAGAGTAACACTAGGTGACAGAAGAATATTCTGTTTTAATTCGAATTAAAATAAATTAAGAAAATGTTTAAATCTTTGAAAAATCATAGAAAAAAATTCGTAACTCGGATGAAAATGTTTTCTACATGAAAGTTGCTCAAAACGAAGAGACGCATCCGAACACGCAGTCCGTTTGTCTGCTGCACGTCGCTATCATAGCAAACATGCAACAACCCCCCCCCCCCCCGTTCATCTGTCCGAAAACACGAAACATCGGGAATATTTCCTGGATGCCCCCCCCCTTCGCTGGTATCACCTATCCCTACGTTGGGTCACCCCTAGCACAACGTATTGCCGCGTCTTGCTTTGTGTTACATTTGATTGCTCTCTTATTTATTGTGTTCCCCCTCCGTTACTTCTTTCCGGTAGACTCCGAGACTGCTGCTGATGTCCGTGTGTTCGACTACATTCAAGATGACCCCTCCTTCTTGCCAGAGCAACCAGGCAAGCCCCCCCTTTGATCACCAGATATCGCCTATTCCTTCTCTCTACTGCTTGCATTAGAGTAGTGTAGCATGTTACTGCTTTGGTTAATCCTATTCTCGCTGCATAGCTTGTCATTGTTACTACTGATTGTTACCCTTACCGCAATCCTAAATGCTTAGTATAGGATGCTAGTATTCCATCAAGGCCCTACACTCTTGTCCGTCTCGCCATGCTATACTCTTGGGCCGTGATCACTTCGAGGTGATCACGGGCATATGTTATATACTTTATATTGTTACATTACTTATGATATTGTTCGGAGATGGGGGTGAAGGGCGGTGGCTCCAACCCGGTAGAGGTGGGCCTGGGTTCCCGGCGGCCCCGATCACTTACTTTGGCGGAGCGAGCAGGGGCAGGTTGAGACCACCTAGGAGAGAGGTGGGCTGGCCTGGTCGGCGTTCATGTTACTTCAAAATAACACGCTTAACGAGATCTTGGTATTTGATCGAGTCGGCCACCGGCCTATACACACTAACCAACTACGCTGGGAACAGCATGGGCACTCGGCGTCGTGGTATCAGCCGAAGCCTTCTTGATGTCAGCGACTGAGCGGCGCGCTCCGGGATTGACCGTTAAGCCTACGCTTGTATTAAGGGGCTAGGTCGCTTCGGCCGTGTTACAACGTCTTGAGTGTGCAATGGGCGATTGGCCCAGACCCCTGCGTGCATAGGATTTAGACCGGTGTGCTGACCTCTTTGTTGTGCCTAGGTGGGGCTGTGACGTGTTGATCTTCCGAGCCGGGCATGACCCTGGAAAGTGTGTCCGGCCAAATGGGATCGAGCGTGTTGGGTTATGTGGTGCACCCCTGCAAGGAAGTTTATCTATTCGAATAGCCGTGTCCCTCGGTAAAAGGACGACCCGGAGTTGTACCTTGACCTTATGACAACTAGAACCGGATACTTAATAAAACACACCCTTCCAAGTGCCAAATATAACCCGGTGATCGCTCTCTAATAGGGCGACGAGGAGGGGATCGCCGGGTAGGATTATGCTATACGATGATACTTGGTGAACTTACCATCTACTCTCTTCTAAATGCTGCAAGATGGAGGCTGCCAGAAGCGTAGTCTTCGACAGGACTAGCTATCCCCCTCTTATTCTGGCAGTCTGCAGTTCAGTCCATCAATATGGCCCTTTACACATATACCCATGCATATGTAGTGTAGCTCCTTGCTTGCGAGTACTTTGGATGAGTACTCACGGTTGCTCTTCTCCCTCTTTTCCCCCTTTCCCTTCTACCTGGTTGTCGCAACCAGATGCTGGAGCCCAGGAGCCAGATGCCACCGTCGACGATGACTCAGATTACAATCAGAGGTGCCTACTACTACGTGCAGGGCACCGACGATGACCAGGAGTAGTTTAGGAGGATCCTGGCGGGAGGCCTGCGCCTCTTTGATCTCAGATCCCAGTTTGTGCTAGCCATCTTATGGCATCTTTTTTAACTTATGTTTGTACTCAGATATTGTTGCTTCCGCTGACTCGTCTATGATCGAGCACTTGTATTCGAGCCCTCGAGGCCCCTGGCTTGTATTGTGATCCTTGTATGACTTATTTTATTTTTAGAGTTGTGTTGTGATATCTTCCCGTGAGTCCCTGATCTTGATCGTACACGTTTGCATGTATGATTAGTGTACGATTGAATCGGGGGCGTCACATTGGACTAGGAGGGGGCGGCGCCCCCTTTCCTTCCTCCCTCTCTCCCCCTTCCTTCTCTCCTAGTCCAACTAGGGAAGGGGGTAATCCTACTCCTAGTGGGAGTAGGACTCCTCCAAGGCACGCCATAGAGGGCCGGCCCTCCCCCTCCTTCACTCCTTTATATACGGGGGAGGGGGCAACCCATAGACACAAGTTGATCTCTTAGCCGTGTGCGGTGCCCCCCTCCACAAATTTCCACCTCGGTCATATCGTCGCAGTGCTTAGGCGAAGCCCTGCACCGGTAACTTCATCATCACTGTCATCACGCCGTCGTGCTGACGAAGCTCTCCCTCGACACTCAGCTGGATCAAGAGTTTGTGGGACGTCCCCGAGCCGAACATGTGCAGATCGATGCCATACTTTCAATACTAGGATCAGTCGGATCATGGAGACGTACGACTACATCAACCGCGTTGTCATAACGCTTCCACTTACGGTCTATGAGGGTACGTGGACTACACTCTCCCCTCTCGTTGCTATGCATCACCATGATAGATCTTGCGTGTGCGTAGGAAATTTTTCAAAATTACTGCATTCCCCGACAGTGGCATCCGAGCCAGGTCTATGCGTAGATGTTATATGCATGAGTAGAACACAAAGAGTTGTGGGTGATAATAGTCATACTGCTTACCAGAATGTCATACTTTGATTCGGCGGTATTGTTGGATGAAGCGGCCCAGACCGACATTATGTGTACGCTTACGCGAGGCTGGTTCTACCGACGTGCTTCGCACACAGGTGGTTGGCGGGTGTCAGTTTCTCCAACTTTAGTTGAATCGAGTGTGACTACGCCCGGTCCTTGTTGAAGATTAAAACAGCATACTTGACGAAAAATCATTGTGGTTTTGATTCGTAGGTAAGAACGGTTCTTGCTCAGCCCGTAGCAGCCACGTAAAACTTGCAACAACAAAGTAGAGGACCTCTAACTTGTTTTTGCAGGGCATGTTGTGATGTGATATGGTCAAGACATGATGCTAAATTTTATTGTATGAGATGATCATGTTTTGTAAAAAAGTTATCGGCAACTGGCAGGAGCCATATAGTTTTCGCTTTATTGTATGAAATGCAATCGCCATGTAATTGCTTTACTTTATCACTAAGTGGTAGCGATAGTCGTGGAGGCAATAGTTGGCGAGACGACAACGATGCTTCGATGGAGAACAAGGTGTCAAGCCGGTGACGATGGTGATCATGACGGTGCTTTGGAGATGGAGATCAAAGGCACAAGATGATGATGGCCATATCATATCACTTATATTGATTGCATGTGATGTTTATCCTTTATGCATCTTATTTTGCTTAGATCGACGGTTGAATTATAAGATGATCTCTCACTAAATTTTAAGGTATAAGTGTTCTCCCTGAGTACGCATAGTTGCTACAGTTCATCGTGCCAAGACACCACGTGATGATCGGGTGTGATAAGCGCTACGTTCACATACAACGGGTGCAAGCGAGTTTTGCACATGTAGAATACTCGGGCTAAACTTGACGAGCCTAGCATATGCAGATATGGCCTCGGAACACTGAGACCGAAAGGTCGAGCGTGAATGATATAGTAGATATGATCAACATAGTGATGTTCACCATTGAAAACTACTCCATCTCACATGATGATCGGACATGGTTTAGTTGATATGGATCACGTGATCACTTAGATGATTAGAGGGATGTCTATCTAAGTGGGAGTTCTTAAGTAATATGATTAATTCAACTTTAGTTTATCATGAACTTAGTACCTGATAGTATTTTGCATGTCTATGTTGTTGTAGATAGATGGCCCGTGCTGTTGTTCCGTTGAATTTTAATGCGTTCCTAGAGAAAGCTAAGTTGAAAGATGATGGTAGCAATTACACGGACTGGGTCCGTAACCCGAGGATTATCCTCATTTCTGCACAGAAGAATTATGTCCTTGATGCACCGCTAGGTGACGGGCCTATTGCAGGAGCAGATGCACACGATATGGACATTTGACAAAGCTCGGTATGATGACTACTTAATAGTTTAGTGCACCGTGATTTACGGCTTAGAACCGGTACTTCAAGAATGTTTTGAACGTCACGAAGCATATAAGATGTTCTAAGAGCTGAAATTGGTATTTCATACTCATGCCCGTGTCGAGAGGTATGAGACCTCTAACAGCACTTTGCCTACAAGTTGGAGGAGAATAGCTCAACTAGTGAGCATGTGCTCAGATTGTCTGAGTACTACAATTGCTTCAATCAAGTGGGAGTTAATCTTCCAGATAAGATAGTAATTGACAAAGCTCTCTAGTCACTATCACCAAGTTACTAGAACTTAGTGATGAACTATAATATGCAAGGGATGACAAAAGTAATCCCCAAGCTCTTCGCGATGCTGAAATCGGCGAAGGTACAAATCAAGAAATAACATCAAGTGTTGATGGTTAACAAGATCATTAGTTTCAAAGGAAAGGGAAAAGGGAAAGAAAGAGGAACTTCAAAGAAGAATAGCAAGCAAGTTGCTGCTCCCATGAAGAAGCCCAAAGCTAGACCCAAGCCTGGAACTGAGTGCTTCTACTGCAAAGGAAATGGTCACTGGAAGTGGAACTGCCCTAGATACTTGGCGGATAAGAAGGATTGAAAAGTGAACAAAAGTATATTTGATATACATGTTATTGATGTGTACTTTACTAGTGTTTATAGAAACCCCTCAGTATTTGATACTGGTTCAGTTGCTAAGAGTACTAACTCGAAACAGGAGTTGCAAAATAAACAGAGACTAGTTAAGGGCGAGGTGATGATGTGAAGTGGAAGTGATTCCAAGGTTGATAATATCACCATCGCGCACTTCCTTTACCTTCGGGATTAGTGTTGAACCTAAAATAAATGTTATTTGGTGTTTACGTTGAGCATAATATGATTGGATCATGTTTATTGCAATACGGTTATTCATTTAAGTCAAAGAATAATTGTTATTCTGTTTACATGAATAAAACCTTCTGAGGTCATACACCCAAGGTGAATGGTTTGTTGAATCTCGATCGTAGTGATACACATATTCATAATATTGATGCCAAAAGATGCAAAGTTGATAATGATAGTGCGACATATTTGTGGCACTGCCATTTAGGTCATATTGGTGTAAAGCGCATGAAGAAACTCCATGTTGATGGAATTTTGGAATCACTTGATGCTTGCGAACCATGCCTCATGGGCAAGATGACTAAGACTCCGTTCTCTGGAACAATGGAGCGAGCAACTGACTTATTGGAAATAATACATACTGATGTATGCGATCCGATGAGTGTTGAGGCTCGCGGCGGGTATCGTTATTTTCTGACCTTCACAGATGATTTGAGAAGATATGGATATATCTACTTGACGAAACATAAGTCTAAAACATTTGAAAAGTTCAAAGAATTTCAGAGTGAAGTGGAAAATCATCGTAACAAGAAAATAATTTTCTACGATCTGATCACGGAAACGAATATTTGAGTTACGAGTTTGGTCTTCATTGAAACAACGTGGAATAGTTTCGCAACTCATGCCACCTGGAACACCACAGCGTAATGGTGTATCCGAACGTCATAACCGTACTTTATTAGATATATGGTGCAATCTATGATGTCTCTTACCGAATTACCACTATAGTTTTGGGGTTATGCATTAGAAACAGCTGCATTCACGTTAAATAGGGCACCATCTAAAAATCCGTTGAGACGACACCGTATGAACTGTGGTTTAGCAAGCTGTTGTTTCTTAAAATTTGGGGTTGCGATGCTTATTGAAAAAGTTTCAACGTGATAAGCTCAAAACCCAAATCGGAGAAGTGCGTCTTCATAGGATACCCAAAAGAAAACTGTTGGGTACACCTTCTTTCACAGATCCGAAGGCAAGATCTTTGTTGCTAAAAGTGGATCCTTTCTAGAGAAGGAGTTTCTCTCAAAAGAAGTGAGTGGGAGGAAAGTAGAACTTGATGAGGTAAATGTACCTGCTCCCTTATTGGAAAGTAGTTCATCACATAAATCAGTTCCAGTCATTCCTACACCAATTAGTGAGGAAGCTAATGATGATGATCATGAAACTTCAGATCAAGTTACTACCGAACCTCGTAGGTCAACCAGAGTAAGATCCGCACCAGAATGGTACAGTAATCCTATTCTAGATGTCATGTTACTTGACCATGACAAACCTATGAACTATGAGGAAGCAATGATGAGCCCAGATTCTGCAAAATGGCTTAAATCTGAGATAGAATCCATGTATGAGAACAAAGTGCGGACTTTGGTGGACTCGCCCGTTGATAGGCAAGCCATGGAGAATAAATGGATCTTCAAGAGGAAGACGGACGCTGATAGTAGTGTTACTATCTACAAATCTCGAATTGTCACAAAAAGTTTTCGACAAGTTCAAGGTGTTGACTATGATGATATTTTCTCACTCTTAGCGATGCTTAAGTCTGTCCGAATCATGTTAGCAATTGCCACATTTTATGAAATTTGGCAAATGGATGTCAAGACTGCATTCCTTAATGGATTTCTTAAAGAAGAGTTGTATATGATACAAAAAGAAGGTTTTGTCAATCCTAAAGGTTCTAACAAAGTGTGCAAGCTCCAGCGATCCATCTATGGACTGGTGCAAGCATCTCGGAGTTGGAATATACGCTTTGATAGTGTGATCAAAGCATATGGTTTTATACAGACTTTTTGAGAAGCCTGTATTTACAAGAAAGTGAGTGGGAGCACTACAACATTTCTGATAAGTATATGTTAATGACATATTGTTGATCGGAAATAGTGTAAAAAATTTCAGGAAAGCATAAAGGAGTCTTTGAAATGAGTTTTTCAAAGAAAGACCTTGGTGAAGCTTCTTACATATTGAGCATCAAGATCTGTAGAGATAGAGCAAGACACTTGACCCATCCGTTAATCAAAGATGGTTAAGTTTCCTAGCCATGGACAAAGAGTTGTCATTTGATCAACGGGATCACATCATTAGAGAACGATGTGATTGACTTGACCCATCCGTTAGCTTAGCACGATGATTGTTTAGTTTGTTGCTATTGCTTTCTTCATAACTTATACATGTTCCTATGACTATGAGATTATGCAACTCCCGAATACCAGAGGAACACTTAGTGTGCTATCAAACGTCACAACGTAACTGGGTGACTATAAAGATGCTCTACAGGTGTCTCCAATGGTGTTTGTTGAGTTGGCATAGATCGAGATTAGGATTTGTCACTCCTAGTATCGGAAAGGTATCTCTGGGCCCTCTCGGTAATGCACATCACTATAAGCCTTGCAAGCATTGTGACTAATGAGTTAGTTACGGGATGATACATTATGGAACAAGTAAAGAGACTTGCCGGTAACGAGATTGAACTAGGTATGATGATATCGACAATCGAATCTTGCCATCTTGGGCAAGTAAGATACCGATGACAAAGGGAACAACGTATGTTGTTATGCGGTTTGACCGATAAAGATCTTCGTAGAATATGTAGGAACCAATATGAGCATCCAGGTTCCGCTATTGGTTATTGACCGGAGATGAGTCTCGGTCATGTCTACATAGTTCTCGAACCAGTAGGGTCCGCACGCTTAACATTCGGTGACGATCGGTATTATGAGTTTATGTGTTCTGATGTACCGAAGGTTGTTCGGAGTCCCGAATATGATCAAGGACATGACGAGGAATCTCGAAATGGTTGAGACATAAAGATTGATATATTGTATGACTATGTTTGGACATTGGAATGGTTCCGGGTGAGTTCGTGCATATGCCGGAGTACCGGGGGTTACTGAACCCCGGGAGTATATGGGCCCTAATGGGCTTTAGTGGAGAGAGGGGGGCGGCCAGGGCAGGCCGCCCCTCCCCCTCTGGTCCGAATTGGACTAGGAAGGGGGGAGGCGGCGCCCCCCTTTCCTTCCTCCCTCTGTCCCCCTTCCTTCTCTCCTAGTCCAACTAGGGAAGGGGGGAATCCTACGCCCGGTGGGAGTAGGACTCTCCAGTATGCTGCCATAGAGGGCCGGCCCTCCCCCCTCCTCTACTCCTTTATATACGGGGAAGGGGGCACCCCATAGACACAAGTTGATCTCTTAGCCGTGTGCGGTGCCCCCCTTCACAGATTTCCACCTCGGTCATATCGTCGCAGTGCTTAGGAGAAGCCCTGCGCCAGTAACTTCATCATCACCATCATCACGCCGTCGTGCTGACGAAGCTCTCCGTCGACACTCAGCTGGATCGAGAGTTCGTGGGACGTCACCGAGCCAAACGTGTGCAGATCGCGGAGTTGCCGTACTTTCGGTACTAGGATCGGTCGAATCGTGAAGACGTACGACTACATAACCACTTTGTCATAACGCTTCTGCTTACAGTCTATGAGGGTACATGGACTACATTCTCCCCTATCATTGCTACGCATCACCATGATCGATCTTGTGTGTGCGTAGGAATTTTTTTGAAATTACTGTGTTCCCCAACAATAAAACTTGCAATGGCGTTCACAAAATATGACGAAGGTTTTCACTATTTATACAGACTGTGGCGGTGAAGGGAGGCAAAGAAGGTTCACGTGGCTCAACATGCCCTGTCGGCGCGCCCTAGGGCTAGGGCACACCATATGATGGCTCGAGAATTTATGATTATTTACAAGGAGTTTTCATTTGGTTTTCACTAGATTTTGTTATTTATTGCTTATTTCTAAAGCTAATCCAGGAGAGAGAATATGTTTTTCCATTGTTTCGAAGGAAATAGTATATATGAAAGGAAACCAAAACGAATTACTGTAAATCAAGCCAAATGGAGCAACTTCCATGTTGGTAGTTTTGTCACTTGACGCACGAGAGCACAAAACAACCTTTCATACGAGCGTGGGGGCTCGCATGGCCGGTCGTATGAAGTGTCAGGGGCACCCTCTCACCTATGCAATACACTTTCGTAGAGGGAGGACACATATTGGAGAGACCTAACCGCCCCGCCGCCACCACATCCAAAACAGAGGGAGAAGAGATCCGAAGAAGAGGAACCACCAGAGGTCCTTCTAGTTTTGTTCCTCCATCTCCATACTCATATTCATTTCACCTTCACCATTGTAAGATGAATTTTGAGTTGTAAGATCAGGGTCTAAACTCTATTCATACACACGTGGAGATTGAGACTTGTTTAATCATTCATCTTATTGTGGATCTTCATGGTATTATCGATATGATTTTCATGGGTTTACTATCTGAGATGATTGGCTATTCTATTTTAATTTGTGAGTAATTTCCCCTAGGAGTGGGAGATGTAGGTGAGTGGTAAGATTCATCTGTGCCTATTCTATATGTTATCATTCGTGTTTGTAGTCTTATGATTTGTCTAGAGGTTGTTATTCTGTGGTGAACTATATGTGTGTTGTCCAATTTAAGGGCCCATGTTGTCGGCGTTCTGGGAACGGGGTACCAGAGACTTGCCTGCTCATGGGTCCACATGGCGTGGGCCCAAGATGGCCCATCTTCATCAAGACAAGCTCAAGACCTCGCGAGGGGCCGAGATTCATGGGCGGACGACAGAAGCTTCCTTGGGCACGGCCTCGCCAGGCTGGCTCGCGAGGAGGCGGAGAGATCAAGGCGGGGTACCTCACGAGGTGCCCACGACGCAAGCCCTGACGACCAAGGGCGCCAGGCGGGCGCCAGCCCGCATAGTGTCCTCATTTCCTCTTTGGTGCAAAGGGGGCAAGCGCAGGCGAGAGCATCAAGCAAAGGCACCTGTTTCGGTGCAACAAGACCAAGACCGTCGCAATGGCAGGAAGGAGGTCATCGTGGAGCCCAAGCCGGCGTCACCACCAGAGCCTTTGACAGGCGAGGACCAACTTTAGTCAGGATAAGTGTACTAGATGTTCCCTTCAAATGGCCAATTGTTGGCGCCTTCCCGCTCAATATTTGGGAAGAGGCCCAGGGCCCTTGCCTATAAGTAGAGCTAGCCACCACAGTAGTAGAGGGGGATGAGAAGAGGGGAGAGGATCCAGACATCTCACCTCATCTTAGCTTGATCCAATCCGATCGAGAGCCTAGCCACAAGAACACCTCACCCCCGCGAGGCTGTTCTTCCTTGTATTGTTCATCATCAGCCCAAGAGGCAATCCACCACACCGAACACTGGAGTAGGGTGTTACACCACAATGGTGGCCCGAACCAGTATAAACCTTGTGTCTCTTGTGTTGTTCCTTTGTTAGTTTAGATCCTAGCGAGGCGACGAGGCGCAGGTAGGTAGGGGGTGAGATCTCCGTGTGCACCCCAGAGTTCGAACCTAGAGGGTCTGCCGGAACCCGAAATCCGACACATGCAACATGATCTCTATTACAGTATATGTGGATTGCACTAGCCCTTTCCATCAATTCGGGACTTCTGGTTGCATCGACTAGTGCATGAAGCTTAACATGTATCAGAGCTAAGGTCTTGAGTTCAAGTCCTGACTTTTGCAATTTAATAAAAATTGCTGGTAGCCCCCCTTTGTGTCCACGTAGTGGCCTATTGAGTCATACATGAGTTCTGCGCGTCGTCGCTCTCTACCGGTTGCACGTTTTGACTTGTCTTCACCGTCACATGTGAGAGGGGGTGTTACAGTATATGTTGATTGCACTAGCCCTTTCCATCAGTTCAGACTTTTGGTTGCGTTGGCTAGTGCATGGAGCTTAAAAATCTCAAGCCCTACACAGGTAACACATATTGTTTAGGAAATTTGTGACCTCTAACATGACAGGTGGAGACATCTGCGAGGACCAAAGACAATATGAGCTAACGATGAACCATTGAGCTTAATGCATGGTCTGGTTTAACGACCTTGATTGTGGTATAATCCCATGATGAGGAGTTCCATAACCCTGGGGTGATCCACTTACTGAACAAGCAAAACAAATACTAAAGTGGTGATACAAGGTAACTGGTATTACTGTCGCACTGGAACACTTGATGTACACCATGATCTCAAGTCTCTTCACGCCTAACTCTTCATTATAGGAAAAACACTTTTACTTTCAGTTTTATTTGTGTTCTTTGCTCTCAGACCATTATTACTCTCGCTGCAACCAACTCATCATATTCACCGTTCTGGTTTATTTTGCCTCTTGAACACTAACGGCTTCTGCAGAATCACAAGCAGTTACTTCACATAAGAACTATGACAACTTGTGTGACACAGAAACATTACTCTCCTCCGCTCTTTGCTGGGATGATTACTATTGGGATACTTACACAAAAGCGCTACACTACCATGTATGTCTTTGATACGTCTCCAACATATCTATAATTTTTTATTGATACATGCTAATATATTACCCCGTTCATCCGGGAAAGGCTGTCACCGACGACAATTTACGAAACCCCCCTTTGATTTAATCCGACAAAGGACGTAGCCCGCACTGCGTCCCCCCATCCTCCTGCTACTTGTGAGCTGCGTTGGGATTTCCCCAAAGTGGACAGGATGATGAAGTACCGTAGATATAATTATTTCCCTTAGTTATAAAACCAAGGTTATCAATCCAATAGGAGAAAAGCAACACTATGTAAACATCACCTACACACAAACAACAAATACTTGCAACCCAACGCGTAGAGGGGTTGTCAATCCCTCAATGATTATGAGCAAGATTAAATTGTATAGGTTTTGATTGATAGATCTAACTAAAGTAAAACATAAAATAAATAAAATAAAATTGCAGCAAGATATTTTTGGTTTTAATATATGATATAAAATAGACCTGGGGGGCATAGTTTTTGAAAGAGCATGGTGCCCCATGTGTGGTTTTGGTAATTGATGACATTCTCTATGGACTAATGGTTGCCTTGAGTTATATCCGTAGGATTTTTCCATAGGCATTTCTTGAAGTCCATTTGTTGGTTTGAAGGAGTTTATGTGTTGACCAAGGTTCTATTCAAGGAATTATCCAAAGATTGATCATAGAGAAGAAATGATACAAGGTTGATCAAGACTAAGTCAAAGAGTGAATCAAGTTGATCGACACACAAAGCGTACAAGATGTACCGAGAGGGATCAAATGATCCCATGGTATAGTATGTTTCCATGGGCTTGTGTCAAGAGGAAGATCTCATACGACCCATGGAGGATGACATCAAGTGGTGATTGTCATCAAGATTGCGGTGTGCAAATTCAAGTGGAGCATAACGAAGAGATCTTGCTTGAAGCTTGCTGATATGTCTCCGGTGTATCTATAATTTATGAAGTATTCATGTCATATTTACACAAATTTTATATGATTTGATTAGAACTAACCCAGACTGACGTTGTTTTCGGCAAAACTACTGTGGTGTCGTTTTTTGTGCAGAAATAAAAGTTCTCGGAATGGGCTGAAAAATTTATGGTGATTTTTTTATGGACCAAAAGAGAACCCGGAAGCAAAAGAGTTGGACCAGAAGAGTCCCGAGGCGACGACAAGGTAGGGGGCGCCCCCCCCCAGAGGGTGCTCTTACCTTGTCGCTACCTCGTGGACCCCCCTTGATGTGAGACCGATGCCAAAAATTCCAATAAATACCGAAACCCCCAGAAATAAACCTAGATCAGAAGTTTCGCTGCCGCAAGCCTCTGTAGCCACGAAAATCAATCTAGGCCCTCTCCGGCACCCTGCCGGAGGGGGCCATCATCACCGGAGGCCATGGAGGAGGAAGACGGAAGGGGCCATCATCCCCATGGAGGCCATGTACCAGAGGGAGAACCTCTCCCCATCTAGGGGGAGGCCATGGAGGAGGAAGCACAAGGGGGAGACTCTATCCCCCTCTCTCTCGGTGGCGCCAGAGTGCCATCGGGGGAACCATCGCCGCGGCAATCGTCTTCATCAACACCACCATCTTCATCACCTTCCTCATCTCTTTTCGGTGGTCCACTCTCCCGCATCCCGCAGTAATCACCTAATTGAACATGGTGCTTTATGCCACATATTATGATCCAATGATGTGTTGCCATCCTATGATGTTTTGAGTAGATTTCCTTTGTATTTTGGGTTGATTGATGATCTAGATTGGTTTGAGTTGTATGTTTTTTGGTGCTGTCCTATGGTGCCTTCCGTGCCGCGCACACGTGAAGGATTCCCGCTGTATGGTGTTGCAATACGTTCATGATTCACTTATAGTGGGTTGTGTGGCACCCCGGCTCAGAGAAACCGGAACGCCTCGTATTCCAGCCCAGAGATCGAGGAGAAGTCTCTGGAATACGGCACTGCTTGGCATATAACAAATTAGCTCTTGTTACAAGAATAATAATTACATGGGTCTGATGTTACAATGATCACATCAGCATGGCGACACTATGCCTGCGATACTACACTTGCTCTATGCTAGCAGCGGAACAACTCGTAGCAGCGGAAAACTTCTAGCAGCGGAATAACGACGAAGGTGGTGAACTCCACGCTGCAGGGACTCTGGCTGGGACACGATCTAGCTCGCACGAACGGAAACCATGAAAAGCAATCAAGCAATCACGGCATCACCTGCAATCTGGCATGACACGCCAAGTCAGTACATTGAATGTACTTGCAAGCTCACAACAACCATAAACATCAAGGCAAGACAATAACATAGCATTAACAGGTTAATTAATTAACAACTACCATGATGAAGCAACTACTAAGCATGAGATGAAACTAATACAATGCTGATAAATCACCATCTCAGATCTCCATAACCATATGTCTCTTGGCTAACCAGCCAAGCAATATACCATCTCGATCAACTCATGATCAAAAGCACACGGTGATCTTTCCGGCGATCACTACCATGACCAACACTTGGTCTCAAACTATGATCTTTCTGGCGATCACAACCATGACCAACACTTGGTCTCCAACATCATCATCAATATCCTGCCAAACTGTTACTGCTCACAATATATCATCATATAAATCACCTATAAGTCATTCCGTCATGTGAGTGTTGATTGAACGATGTGACCTAGTACGAACCCATGCCCATGACCGAGGACGCGGCTATCGATAGATTAAACACACACACTCTGCAGAGGTAGCACACTTTACCCACACCATGGAACCCATGGCCTCGCACTCCCATTCGGGTGGACCAACGGCGTTCCGACAAAACCGATCTACTGCCATGACACTCTCCCAGCCACTCCGACCCACTCCCAACTGGGCTAGTCCTGAGTGGCCCCGTGTCTACCAAAGACACAACGACCACCGTCGTGGCCAAAACGTCTGATACGGCCATTTTGCATCATGCTTTTATGTCGATATTTATTGCATTATGGGCTGTTATTACACATTATGTCACAATACTTATGCCTATTCTTTCTTATTTTACAAGGTTTACATAAGGAGGAGAATGCCTGGCACTGGAATTCAATGAAAAGGACCAAATATTAGAGACCTATTCTCACAACTCCAAAAGTCCTGAAACTCCACGAAAGTCATTTTTGGAAATAATAAAAATATTGAGCGAAGAAGTTCACCGGAGGGGCCCACCCGCCACGAGGGTGGGGCGCGCCTACCCCTGCGCGCCCCTGCCTCGTGGGCCCCTGGGCTCTCCGATGGCCATCTTCTGCTATATGAGGTCTTTAGTCGAGGAAAAATCATAACCAACCTTTCGGACGAGACTCCGCCGCCACGAGGCGGAACCTTGCGGAAGCAATCTAGGGCTCCGTGAGAGCTGTTCGCTGGGACACTTCCCTCCGGGGGGGAAATCATCACCATCGTCATCACCAACGCTCCTCTCATCGGGAGAGGCCGATCTCCATCAACATCTTCACCAGCACCATCTCCTCTCAAAACCCTAGTTCATCTCTTGTATCCAATTCATGTCTCTAAGTCCGGGATTGGTACTAGTAGGTTGCTAGTAGTGTTGATTACTCCTTGTAGTTGATGCTAGTTGGTTTATTTGGTGGTAGATCATATGTTCAGATCCTTTATGCATATTAATACCCCTCTGATTATGAACATGAATATGCTTTGTGAGTAGTTACGTTTGTTCCTGAGGACATGGGAGAAGTCTTGCTATTAGTAGTCATGTGAATTTGGTATTCGTTCGATATTTTGATGAGATGTATGTTGTCTAGCCTCTAGTGGTGTTATGTGAACGTCGACTACATAACACTTCACCATTATTTGGGCCTAGAGGAAGGCATTGGGAAGTAATAAGTAGATGGTGGGTTGCTAGAGTGATGTAAGCTTAAACCCTAGTTTATGCGCTGTTTCGTAAGGGCTGATTTGGACCCATATGTTTCATGCTATGGTTAGGTTTACCTTAATACTTTTGTTGTAGTTGCGGATGCTTGCAATAGAGGTTAATAATAAGTGGGATGCTTGTTCAAGTAAGAACAGCACCCAAGCACCGTCCACCCACATATCAAATTATCAAAGTACCGAACGCTAATCATATGAACGTCTTTGAAAACCAGCTTGACGATATTCTCATGTGTCCTCGGAGCGCTTTTCCTTATATAAGAGTTTGTCCAGGCTTGTCCTTTGCTACAAAAAGGATTGGGCCACCTTGCTGCACTTTATTTACTTTTGTTACTTGTTGCTCGTTACAAATTATCTTATCACAAAACTATCTGTTACCACTTATTGCAGTACTTGCAGAGAATACCTTGCTGAAAACCGCTTATCATTTCCTTCTGCTCCTCGTTGGGTTCGACACTCTTACTTATCGAAAGGACTATGATAGATCCCCTATACTTGTGGGTCATCAACGTCCCTCACGGGGACCGGATCCATAACAATAACAACAGACACACAAGGTTATGTCTGCTTACCGGGCCAGGGTAAGCATGCCCATAACCTTCCCTAGTTGGAGGCACCAACGAGAGGCACGACAATAGACTGCATTAGGGCCTTCCCATAAAAGGCAAATGTGGTTGCACTGGAAAAAGCCCGGTTCGGTGGCACCTGACCAACTTAATGACGGCAGTTAACCCCAAAATATAGTAGTAATGACTGATACTCCGATATAATCTATCAACCTATAAACCAAGTCATAGCAATATCCAACAAATAATCCAAGCATAATCTCATCATCTCAAAATACTCCAAGGGTAGCACAACACTCTCACATGATGAATCCGAAACAAGAATCCTACTACTCCAATAACAAGAATAAAGCTATTCGGCTAAGATCCACATGTAAACATCATCTCCAAAAATAATACTCCAAGCAACAGAACATCAACTAGCATCATGAAAATAATCATACTAACCACTAATAGTCCAAAGGCAGCATGATATCCAAAGTAATACTCCAAAATAATAATAACAAATACCATCATGGAAATAAACATAATAGCCACTAAGAATCCAAAGGCACATGTCATCCACGTAATCATCAAAATATTAATCCTAGAACTCCAAGCAATATCATGGCAATATCAAGATCAAACAATACTCCGAGAAATGCCATGAACAAAACATACATAGCTAACACAATATTTTAAACAAGTTTTAATAAAGAAACAATGTCACTGCATTGCAATAATGCAAATGGAGGGTGTGGCTTGCCTGGGGTGGAAGAAATCACCGGGAGAAAATGCGAGAAGCTCGTGGAACGAATCATCGAAAAACGTTCATTGTCCGAGGGGGCTGATTAAGGGCAGGGGCAAAATGGTCATTTTAAGAATGTCAAAACATGGTGAAAATGACACCAACAGAACGGGCTCAACTAAATAAAGAAGTGGGCTTTGGAATCACCAGATTTGGAGTGGGAGTAAAAAGATATAAGGGTTTTTCTACCAGGGACCTCTTTGTAAAGAAAAACTTCACAATTTGGGCCTGGACAGTAAAACAGAAAGCGCAATGAGCGAAATACGCTTACAGTGAACTGAAAACGTAATCTGGGTTGAAGAAGAAACAAAACGCGCTTTCGGTGGAGGAAAACGTATTCGCCAGAATATGCTTTCACTTATCCACCTCAGCAGTTCGGGTCAACGCGGGTACTTACAAGCGGGGCCCGCCACTTATCCACGTGGATAGGGCGGGGTCAGAGCCGGAGTGGCTGCCAGGTGGGGTCGAGGAAAGGAGGGGGCCTGCCTGGCCTCGTCTCCTTCCTTTACCTCCCGCTCGCCCGCGAAGGCAGAGGACGACCGCGGCTGCCGGCGCCCGTTCCGGCGACCTAAGACGTCTCCGGCGAGGCCCAGCACACCTGCGAGATCGTGAAGACGAGCTACTCCAGCCTGGAGCAGAATCAGGCGCCGGGGTGGGGTGGAGCACGAGATAGCCGCAGTGGCAGAGAGCAACAGCGGCGACAAAGGTTGGGGGCGCGCAGCCTGGGGTACTCCGGCGGAGATGTTCACCGGAGCATGGGGAAGACTCTGGTGGCTACAGAAAGGAGGGGGAGGGCTCGATTCGCTCGGATTTAGGCCCGAGGGGCCGGCGGCCATGGCGGGGAGGGGAGGGCAGGAGAGCTCCTCGAGCTCAAACGATGGGCTGGGGAGGCGTAGTGGAGCGAGTGGAGGCTGGTGAGGTGCTCGGGAGGGCTCGGGGATGGCTATTTATAGCCGGGCGAGGGAGATGGGCTCGGGTGCCGCCGGGCACGTCCGGCCGAGGCTCTGGCAACGGCCAGCGAGCACGGGAGGGTGTGGGAACACGACGAGCTATTGATTCAGAGCTCACGGAGGGGTAGACGACGCCGGGGAGCAGAGGAAGAAGCCGAGCACCATTAAGACATGTCGGGGCACTATGCTCCCGTGGACGAGCGTCGGCGAGCATCGTTGAGGAAGCTGCCGGAGGGGGAGAGGGGTTCCAGGGGGATGGCATCGATGCAGGCTAGCTGTTGGACACGCTCACGCGTGCGAAGACGACGAGAGGAGGAGGGGCCGAAGCACAAACAGTCACTGGGCGCGGCCACTTTACACAGAGCGCGTGCACAGTGATGCCATTAACGTGGTCACCGCGTGCACTGGCATGTAGCAGGGGAGATGGGCTTGAGCATGTTGTCTAGTGGTAAGTTCATCTAGTGTAGGTTTCAACTCCGGTGGTAGCTCGGTTAAAACTGATCTGGTTAACTGGTAAGAACCCTCTGAAGTTTACTGCAGTAAACTTGGGTGAGCACTAGTGATCAACAGGAAGGGTTTTGGATCCAATGGAGTTGTCTGCGAGGTTGAGGTAAAGAAGGACTTTCATCCTGGTAACTATGAGAAGATTTGGATCAAGGTTTAACATACTTACTTTGCAACTGACCCAAATGGTCCAGAAACTTGATCAGGAAGGTGCACTCACATGGAGTGTCAAATTGAGCTCAAATTGGGCAAGGCAGAGTCATATGATCCTATGAAGATGCTCAAAAAGTCTCATACCAATTGGCCAAGCCAAACTGGTACTTGCTTCACAAACATCTCCTCTGGGTAGAAACTTGCAAAAATTCTAGAGGCATAATGGCTTGATGAACCATGCCTAAAATGGGTGGAGGTAGGTTATATGGAAAATAGAAGGCCTAGAAAAATTGGCAGCCATAATGGAGCAAGAAACAATATACTTGCTTCACAAACTAAAATTTTGGGCAGAATCAAAGAATTGAAGATGAGCTCACATGGAGGCATTAAATGAGCTCTACTTTGGTGGAGGGCTATGATATGATGATATAAGCGATCATGCAAAATGGCAACTCATTTGGATATGCCTAGCTTGCACCTCCTTCACAAAGCTTCTTTCTGGATAGAAACTTTGGAAAATCATAATTAAATAATTACTAGGCAAATGAGGTTTAATTTTGTCATGTGGCAATGATATGGACAGGAAAATGTGTCCAAGGAGTTTTAGGTCAATTGGGAAAAGGAAAATAGCACTTGCTTCACAATGTGCCATTTATGGTAGAATAGGGAATGAATTATTTTGCCATATTTGAGAAATATATGACCCAAACAATTTATGAGAATATATGACCTATTTTGCCATATTTGAGAAATATATGACCCAAACAATTTATGAGAATTATTTGGGAATTTTAGGATTGATGGAAATAAAGGTTGCTTCACAACCTAGGGCAGACAGGGTTATTCCTCTAATAGAAAAAGGAATATTCCCTAGAAAAAGATTTTAGGGTTTGGTCAAGTAGTGAAGTGACAAGATCTTGGCAGGGTTTGAGAAGGATGAGCCACTTGGGAAGGAAAAAGAGGATGATTTCCCAGGTGACAAGGCCACAGAACCACTCCAAAAAGAAAAACAGTGCAAAAACCAATAAATCAAAATGAAAAAGAAAAGGGCCAAAATCCAAGCTGTTACAACTCTTACCCCCTTAAAGAAATCTCGTCCTCGAGATTTAGTTGCTCTGGGAACAAGTATGACTTGAGGATACCGTTTCCAACTCGGGCATCCTTTTTCCTTTATTTATTGTTCCCCCAAGAATTTCAGATGATCAATTTACCTTGCTCTAGGGTGGCTTTTCCCAAATTTTGATGGGTCTTTGCTCATATACCAAATCATTTTGCTGACGTTGATTTTCTCATATCTGCAGTGATGTCCAACGGATCTGATCATAAATTTCCTTTTGGTCATGAAAACCTTTTTATTTCTGTCATGGGGTTGCTGCAAGCCTTCTGGGTTCAATAAATGCTTAGAATTAATCATGGCCATCTTCTGACGGGATCTGACTGCTCATAGGTGCACTGATTTATCTTGATTTATTTCCTTTGGCTCGAGCATGTGGCATACACCAGAAATTTGACTGCCTTCTGTCGTGAGCAATATAATGGTGCATGGAGTTAGAGCTATGCCATACCTCAAATATTTATATCTTGAAACTTTGCCCGACAGGGGGGCTGACGGACAAATGCTTTTCCTGACAGACTGACCGTGTACTTGATTCCGTCGGCGAGTATACCGGGTCTGAGCTGATTATTCGGCTTTTGACTTTCTCATTTTGTCGGTATACCCATTTTTGGTAATACACTGTGATATGTTTTAACTCTGCCGTTGAGGTCAAACTGTTGAGTTTGCAAAGGAATGTTGATCTGATAGAATGCAGACTTCGATATTCCACACTAACCATGTCAAGCGGGTCAGCGGGATATGCAAATCCTTGTAAACAGAGTAGGCCACTGAAGGTGTATGTCTTTGTGGATCCATATGGAATTATGGCTTCCAACTGATTTGGGTATCCGGACCCTGATGGTCGTGCAAAATACATCATACATTTGTTGTCAGTCTCACCCTTTAATGGTCATGATTCTCTTTGTTAGGATACCTTACTAAAATAACTTGGCCACACATGTCCTTGATTCTTCGTATGACCATGACTGTGGCTAGTGCAATATTGTTGGCATTATTCCTTCTGCTTATTTTCTGACCTGTGTTCGCACATATATGATACTCGGGGTTTGTAGCTGTGCATAGCTCATTGCTAAGGCCAATCATACAAGAAGGTGACAAGAGTTCATGAGATCCCCTTGTAGGTGCGGAATATTGGCCTTGGTGGCTGTCGGTGTCAAAACCGGCGGATCTCGGGTAGGGGGTCCCGAACTGTGCGTCTAGGCGGATGGTAACAGGAGACAAGGGACACGATGTTTTTACCCAGGTTCGGCCCTCTCGATGGAGGTAATACCCTACCCCGCTTGATTAATATTGATGATATGGGTAGTACAAGAGTAGATCTACCACGAGATCAAGGAGGCTAAACCCTAGAAGCTAGCCTATGGTATGATTGTTGTTCGCCCCACGGACTAAAACCCTCCGGTTTATATAGACACCGGATAGGTTAGGGTTACATAGAGTTGGTTACAATGGTAGGAGATCTACATATCCAGACGCCAAGCTTGCCTTCCACGCCAAGGAAAGTCCCATCCTGACACGGACGAAGTCTTCAATCTTGTATCTTCATAGTCCAGAGTCCGCCAACGGTGATAGTTCGCTACCCGGACACCCCTAATCCGGGACTCCTCAAGAGCTCCCCAAACCAGGCTTCAATGACGATGAGTCCGGCGCGTTGATTGTCTTCGCATTGCGAGGCGGGTTCTTCTCCAAATTCCATATACTTGTCGAATAGTGTCCGGCTTCTGATAAATGATGCGCTCCTTGGCTTCTACGCCCAATAATGGCCGTCTTCCACGTGTTTGAATGAATGCGAAAGCCAGAGTATTTTTACACTTAGCCCCCTGGCTGCGCAAATGAGCTGCCTATAAGAGGGGCGAGGATCTAGATCTGAGTCACACCATCCCTCCTTCGCGAGCTTTCATCGGAGTGCCTCTGACCAAAGCCCATTCCATCATGGATAGTCGACGCGGCTCCTCCTCTCGCGCTCCCAGCCCTCAGCCTGGAAATTGGGAGAGATGCTCACCCCATAGCGAGCTAGTTATACTCCAAACCAAGGGATTTCTTCCCCCGGCCTTCATGGTCCCGGTTCGAGCCGGACTTGCCACCTACAAGGGCGGAAAGCAAGCGGAGAGTGTCCCCGATCCCTCTAAAGGAGAGCGGGTATGCTTCATCTCTTATCTAGTAAGAGGACTCAGATTTCCAATCCATCCGTTTCTCCGGGGGCTCTTGGAGTTCTACGGCCTCCAGTTGCACCTCCTTACTCCTGCCTCCATCTTGCACATCAAGGGCTTGGTGGCCCTTTGCGAACTATTCTTGGCGCCAAGGCTCATTTCGGCTGTGGAAGAGATTATTCTGCCTAGTACCCCGCTCTTATGAGGGGTCAATATATCAAGTGGGCGGAGCCGAAGCTATGGCGATCGCCGGACCGGATACCTATCCGAACCCCAAGAAGGCGTCCAAGACTGGCCTTCAAATGGTTTTACATGGAGGACGCCCGCGCCGGATCCTGTTCGGATCGGCCTTCCGAGTTTAGCAATGCTCCTCAAGAAGAGCCTAAGCCGGCGCCTCGGAGCCCCTGAGGGAAAATGACCAGATGTCCTCTACTTGATGAGCCGAATAAGATTATCGGCTCATGCCGGATTGACCATGATTGAGTCATGGCAATCTGCATTATGAGGAGTGCAGCCGCCCAATATAGGGGCCACCCCATGTGGGACTTCAACGGGAGGACGATGCTACCCGCCATGGCCGCAAAGGGCCGGATCGTCACCGAACTGGTGAAGATCTTGTCTGCCATGTATAAAGGGAGGAGGAGGATTTCTCCGCCAATCCATCAAGGAGTTTTCTTGAATAATCCTCAAGATGGGTAAGCAAACATCTTTGTGGCCTGTCCGATCCATGTTCCCGTGATTAAATATCTCATTTCATGGTTTCTCACAGAACTGCGCCGGACTGTGGAGAAGATACACAGCCCGCCCCACAACCCGAGGATCCGAACGGTCCTCGATCCGCCTCCAAGAGGATCCGGATATAAAGGTGGAGTTGATCGACGGGTGTTCTACCAACTTAGCATCGATAATGCTTTGGTTGCCATTACGGCCGATTACCCCGAATACTTCCAGCCTCACAGTAATCGAGACCGAGATCCCAAACCCCGATAATGACCCATCCATGCTTATTTTTATCACCAGATACCAATGGTGTTTCGCAGGGGTACCTTCGAGGCGAAGCGAGCCCGTGGCGGCTTTCCAACAAGGCGGGCGCCCGCAGCTAAAAAGAAGTGTGGTTCGGATCGAAACTCCGCCGCAACGGTATGGCGTGTCACCATACTCCCGTGATTGATTCCTCGAAGGCGATTAACGCTGGTGCTCTTTTCAGAAAAAGCGCCGCCGGACCGAGTCCGGAGAGGTTGCCAATCGAACCTTCACCGGCCAGGCTTCAAAGCCGGGTCCGGAGGCTGAGGCGAGCACGAGACGTGCGTCAGATGCTCCTCCGACAGAGGATGCCGACAAATTGTCCGCCACCAACTCCGAGGTGGAGAGCGCCATGAATCACAGACGCCGCTGGACAGTTCTTCGTGACGCGTGTTTCTCCCAAGAGGCCTTGAATGCCTTTAATTCAGGAGATGCGCACCTCCGTGCCGCTCAAGATGGTCTAGCCAGAGCCACGGAGCATTATGTAAAGGACATACGGGTAAGGAGATTTGACAGTTATATATGCCAGTAGCCCCCGAGACTTAAAATAGGTAGAATAACTGATTTAAGGATCATTTGTTATGCAGGATCTTACAGAAAAGAATACCCGACTGTCCCAGGAGCTTGAAGAGTGCAAGGACCAATTTGAGGCCGCACTAGCTGCTACAGGGGGAGCCACAGAGACCCCCTCTGGTAATATACACTTCAAAATATAAATAGTTTATGAAGTGCGGCGGGTGTGTAAATCTGACAAAAATATTGCAGATGGCGCGGACTAGATCCGACAAGCAACAGCTCTTGCGCCAGCTAAATGCCGGGCGAGAGCGTGCTTACGAGGGTGCGGCAGGAGAAAAATAACCTCCAAGATGCCAACACCAAACTGGGTGAGGAACTAAAGGATGTTCGTGCCCAGGTTGGCTGACTCAAGAAGGAGAATCGGCGGCCGTCGCGGCATTTTCAAGAAGTGCTTGAGCGAACTTTGAAAGAGTTCGGCGAGGAAGGCAACTAACATAAACATGTATGTAGGTTTGCTCACAGGTCGCCCCGAGGAGGAGATGCCCAGCTCTTGGGTGACCTTCTTCCCGATTATCGGCCACCGCACTAACGAGTCCGGCAGATGATGAAAGGCATCGCCAGCCTTGTGGCCATCTATCTCCCCGCCGAAGGTATTGGGAGCTGGCGAGCGGCTTCAAGGAGCACGGCGGCGCTCCGACTATGGAAGATATCGGCCTGCCGTCAAGGCGCCAGGAGGCCTGGGCCATGGTAAAGACGCGGTACACGAAGGCTGACCCAAACCACATAGCCAAGGTCGGACCTGTGGGGCCTGATGGGATGGATATCCATGTAAGCTTAGTGTACGACCAAGTAGAATTGGCCGCCAAGTATTCCCAAAGAAGATTGTAAATTAGATAGCCTATCGATGGCATTGAGGAGGAATACAATGAGTCGAGTTGACTATGTAAAAATATGACATGAAAAAATGTCTTCTAGCCGGATTGTAGATCGCTTGTCATAGCGGACCTTTTCGCCCGACCTCGGACCCAATAGTCCGGAGTGTGTCCGAATACCTTCGTGGTTATATAAGAACTGGGGTATGCATGGAGACAAGGTGTAGGGTCATTATTGCTGTATCGCATAAGTGCCCAACTAGTTATGTTATATTACATGGGTAGTAAGAAACATCTTCCAGGAGAATAGTTCCGTTAAGGGTTCCTTTCGCTGGGATGCATGCCCTAAAGTGCATGTCAAAGCTGCTATGAAAGCGTAAAATCATCTGGGGCAGATGGGTAAATAGTTAAAATCATCTTTCAGTTCACCGACCAATATTCCCTTAAGAATGCTAGCTTTCGCTTCACCCACCGAGGTACACATCCGGCTGACCCGGCAAGAATAATCGCAGAGGTGCTCCTTTACCACCTAGCCGAACAATCGGGAATGTAGGGGTAAGCACAGGAGCCAGGCAACCCAGCTTGGCCAAAACTTTAAGTCATATAGATGCATATAATGGTGAATAAAAGGTACATGCGGAAGTTTAACGCATGTGTTGGGCATGAAGCCCGTATAAATAATCTTCATTAAAGAAGCCCCTCAGTATAATGAGCGCGACAGCGCGTCAAGTATTGTGCGAAAAGCGCAAACGAGCCTCTAGAGGCTTCAAGAAGAAGGAGGAGGAAGGACAGAAATAAAAGACAGCAAAAATAGAAAATGTGGACGGAGGAAGGAGACGAACTTGGAGTCCGCGCTTAGGCGAGAATCTTCGTGAGACAGGCTGCGTTCCATGGGTTCGCTCGAGTCGGTTATCCGATGCGCTTTGCGACGATATGCTCCGCCGGTCGACCTGGTCGATGATGAAGGGACCTTCCCATTTGGGCTTGAGTTTGTCCTTTTCTTGTCTCGCAGCGAGAACTAGTTCGCCAACGTTATAAGCTTTGGCCCGCATTTCCTGCTTTGATATCTTCGAGCCTGCTGTTGATAGAATGCGGAACGAGCTTTTGCCACATCGCGCTCCTCCTCCAATGCGTCCAAACTGTCCTGCCGATCGAGCTCGGCTTCTCTTTCTTCATACATGCGAGAGGTGAGTCATGAATTATGTCACAGGGCAAGTCTGCCTCTGCACCATGAATCCGGTAGTACGATTTGGCGTGGTCCGCAGCCCCCAGAGTACGGAGTCGAGCTCCTCAACCCAGTACGTGTTAGATTCCTTGAGGGACCGCACTAGTCTGGGTTTAATGCCGCTCATGATTAGACCATTTGCTCGTACTACTTGGCCGCTGGTTTGAGGGTGATAGATCGAGGCGTAATCGAGCTTGATGCCCATGTTTTGCACCATAATTTGACCTCATCGGCCGTGAAGTTGGTGTCGTTATCGGTGATGATACTTGTGGGGACACCGTAACGGTGCACTACCCCGATATGAAGTCTATCACTGGTCCGGATTCGCCGCTTTAACAGCTTGGCCTCTATCCATTTGGTGAATTTATCCACCATGACCAATAGGTATTTTTGCTTATGGGTTCCTCCTTTAAGGGGTCCAACCATGTCAAGCCCCTGCATCATGAACGACTAGGTGATGGGTATAGTTTTGAGGGCGGTGGGTGGCATGTGGCTTTGGTTAGCAAAAGCGGCAACCGACGATCGTTGGACTAAATCCAGCGATCTGCCGGGCCGCTCGGCCAATAAAATCTTGTACGGAAGGCCTTGCCTACAAGGGCCCGGGTTGCGGCGTGGTGCCCACCCAGTCCGCATGAATTTCAGCCAGAGGTTTCGCCCTTCCTCTTGGAGATACACCTTTGAAGGACTCTCAGAGTGCTTTTCTTATAAAGCTCTCCCTCATGGACTTTGTAGGCTTTAGATCGCCGTACTATGCAGCGAGCCTCATTTTGGTCTTCGGGGAGTTCCTGCCTAGTTAGGTAGGCTAGGAATGGTTCCGTCCACGGGGCGATAACCGCCATTATTTCGTGAGCGGAGGGTGTTATCTCGGGGGCAGAGCCTCCGGTTGTGTCAGAGTGTTCGGCGTCAGGCAGTGCAGTTGGGTCCAGATTGTTATTGCCGGACTCCCCTTCCCATAGTACGGATGGCTTGAACAGCCGTTCTACAAAGATATTGGGTGGGACGGCATCGCGCTTTGCACTGATGCGTGCCAATATATCCGCCGCCTGGTTGTTATCCCGGGCTATATGATGAAATTCGAGCCCTTCGAACCGTGCTGACATTTTTAGGACCGCATTGCGGTATGCTGCCATTTTCGGATCTTTGGCATCAAAGTCTCCATTTATTTGAGATATTGCGAGGTTCAAATCCTCGCACCTCTAGGCGTTGAATGCCCATGGAGATCGCCATCCGGAGGCCGTGCGTAAGGGCCTCGATTCGCCGCGTTGTTGGAGTCCGTATAAATTATCTCAAGGACGATTGGATCGTGTCCCGTTGGGGACGCCAGACGACGCCAATTTTGTGCCGCCAACATTTTGGAGCCGTCAAAGTGCATGATCCATTGAGTATGCGCCGTACTTTTAGGGAGTTCGCTTCATCCATTCGCCACGAAGTCGGCCAAAACCTGTGACTTAATAGCTTGTCGTGGCTTATAAGTTATGTCGAATGGAAGGAGCTCTATGGCCTATTTAGCAATCCGCCCGTCGCGTCGCGGTTGTTTATAATGTCGTTAAGAGGTACTTCGAGGCTACCGTTATCGAACACTCTTGAAAGTAGTGTGGCAGCTTCCGGATGCCATGAACACTGCCAGATGCTATCTTTTGATAGTGTGGGTACCGGACTTGCATGGAGTTAGGACAATGGACACATAGTAAACCGGTTTTGAAGAGGGAACCGTGTCCGTCCGCTTCTCATTCGACAACGAGCACCGCTACCGACAACTTGATGTGTTGCGCGATATATAATAGCATTGGTTCGCCTACGCTATGCGCGCCAGACCGGATTTGTTGCCAAATGGCCTTTATTTCTTCGAAGTCCGTCATGGCGGCATCCGCCCACTCGAAGTGTTCGGCATTGGCCGGAGGCGGTAAAGGGGTAACGCCTTTTCTCCCAAACGGGAAATAAAGCGGCTTAGAGCCGCTATGCATCCCATCAATTTTTGTATTTGTTTGAGGTCTTTTGGAATATCCAATTGTGACAGAGCTCGGATCTTGGCTAGGTTTGCTTCAATTCCTCTACGGGACACAATGAAGCCGAGGAGCTTTCCGGCTGGAACGCCGAAGACACATTTTTCCGGATTGAGCTTGATGTCATATTTTCGAAGATTGTCGAATGTGAGCCTCAAGTCGTCTACTAGAGTTTCGACGTGCTTGGTTTTAACGACCACGTCATCTACATATGCTTCCACTGTTTTCCCGATCTGGTTTACGAGACATGTCTGAATCATGCGTTGATATGTTGCGCCGGCGTTTTTGAGCCCAAAGGGCATTGTGTTGAAGCAGAACGGGCCGTATGGAGTGATGAATGCTGTTGCAGCTTGGTCTGGCTCCGCCATCTTGATTTGGTGGTAGCCGGAGTACGCGTCGAGTAAGTACAATGAGTCGTGTCCTGCTGTAGCGTCAATAATTTGATCAATTCGATAGAGGAGGAAGGGATCCTTTGGGCAAGCCTTATTAAGGTCTTTAAAATCAACACATAGGCGCCAGGATTTATCCTTCTTTGGTACCATCACCAGGTTTGCTAGCCAGTCCGGATGTTTTATATCTCTGATGAATCCGGCTTCCAAAAGTTTGGCTAGCTCCTCTCCCATGGCCTGTCTCTTGGGTTAGGAAAAGTGCCGAAGAGCCTGTTTGACTGGCTTGAATCCTTTTAGGATATTTAGGCTGTGCTCGGCCAGCCGACATGGGATTCCTGGCATGTCTGAAGGGTGCCAGGCAAAGATGTCCCAGTTTTCTCGTAGAAATTCTCGTAGTGTGGCGTCTACATCAGGGTTTAATTGTGACCCAATGGAGGCCGTCTTTGCAGGGTCCGTTGGGTGGACTTGGAATTTGACTATTTCATCCGCTGGTTTAAAAGAGGTGGACTTGGATCTTTTATCAAGTATCACATCATCCCTGTTCACCGTGGAGCGCATCGGGGTGAGTTCCTCGGCCTCTAGGGCTTCGAATAGTGCCTCGAGGGATAGTGCGGCTGTCTTGTTTTCGGCGCGGAGTGCTATGTTCGGATCACTAGCGAGAGTGGTGAATCCGTTAGGTCCGGGCATTTTAAGCTTCATGTACCCATAATGGGGTATAGCTTGAAAAAATTGTGAATGCCTCTCGTCCTAATAAAGCATGATATCCGCTGTTGAATGGGGCCACTTGAAATGTGACCTCCTCGGACCTGTAATTGTCCGGCGAGCCGAACACTACGTCCAGTGTGATTTTTCCTGTGCAGCATGCTTCCCGGCTAGGGATTATTCCTCTAAAGGTTGTGCTGCTTCGCTCAATGCGGTTCCAGTCTATTTCCATTTTTCGGAGGGTTTCCTCATAGATGAGGTTTAGTTCGCTGCCGCCATCCATGAGTACCTTAGTAAGGCGAAAGCCGTCCACTATCGGAATGAGGACCAATGCGGCTGGTGCTCGGGCTGTTCGGAATTTAGGTTCGTCACTGGCATTAAAGGTAATAGCCGTGTCACTCCATGGATTGATTGTCGCTACTTGGTAGACTTCGGCAAGGTTGCGGAGCGTTCGTTTTCGCATATTATTTGATGCGAAAGTCTCGAAGAATGTTAACACCGTACTAGTGTTGCTGGGCTGGGATTCTGAAGCTAGAAGCTCTTCGCCACTTTTGGCCACCTGCCGTAGTATCCAACATGCTCGAAGGCTATGAGTTGGAGTGGCACCCTCTGTACTGTGAATTTTGCAGGGTCCGTTTAGCCAACCCTCCAGTACGGTTCCGTACCATTTAGGGGGTTTTGGTTTTTTGGTGTTTAAACCAGGTGCTTGGTAATGATGCACCCTTTTATTTCGGACTAGGGATGTATTCGGGGCCGGATTATCCCAAAATTTACTTTCGATTTTCCAGGCGCTCTCCATCGCACAGTACTTTTGTACTATGGTCACCAAGCCGGCAAAGCGTGTAATTTCGCGAGGACTTATGGCGTTTAGGATTCCCTTGTCCTTGCAATTTTTGCAGAAAATTGGGATTGCGTCCTCCTCTCGGCAGTCCTTTATCCTGTCCAAAACCAGGAGGAATCTGGCCCAGTAATGATGTATTGTTTCAGCGGGCTCTTGCCGAATTCGGGATAGATGCTGATGTTTAGGTGGGCGGGTGGAACTGGATCCGGAACCCCGTCCAATTTAAGACTCAGGGGCCGGGAAGTTTCCAAACTCGGAAGTTTGGATTTTTGAGTGTTATCCAATGAATCCAACCCGCTGCCTAACTTTAAGTTCATGGCTTAATCGACATCCGTCCCTCTGCGGGAATCCGGCATGGAGGGATCGGGAATCCGGACGTAGCTAGTCCTTAAGATAGAAGAAGAATCGCCGCATTGCTCCTCTATCACAGCAACATGATGGGTAGCCTGGGGAGAGTTGATCTCTCTCAGATCGGTTTTAGGCCCGATCCGGTCGTAGTCTGTGGCGACTCCCAGGGCGGCGATGCGATCCAAGAGCTCGTTTACGGAGGAGAGCTCGATCGGATCTAACTGTTCGGCAAGTTCCGAATTAACATGGAGATTGGTTTTGATGACTCGAGAGGTCATCGTCGGCGCGGTGGCCGAACTAGCGGTCACGAGAAAACCTCCTAGCCAAAGAGTCTGACCAGTGGCCAAGGCTTCTTTGGCCATATTATCGTTTTTTAGACGAGATGAGGCATCCTACCTGATGGCGACGGCACAGAGGAACTCTCAATGAAAGCACCAATGTCGGTGTCAAACCGCGGATCTCGTAGGGGGTCCCAACTATGCGCCTAGGTGGATGGTAATAGGAGACAAGGGACACGATGTTTTACCCAGGTTCGGCCCTCTCGATGGAGGTAATACCCTACTCCTGCTTGATTAATATTGATGATATGGGTAGTACAAGAGTAGATCTACCACGAGATCAAGGAGGCTAAACCCTAGAAGCTAGCCTATGGTATGATTGTTGTTCGCCCCACGGACTAAAACCCTCCGGTTTATATAGACACCGGATAGGTTAGGGTTACACGAGTCTGTTACAATGGTAGGAGATCTACATATCCAGACGCCAAGCTTGCCTTCCACGCCAAGGAAAGTCCCATCCGGACACGGGACGAAGTCTTCAATCTTGTATCTTCATAGTCCAGGAGTCCGGCCAACGGTGATAGTTCGGCTCTCCGGACACCCCCTAACCCGGGACTCCCTCAGTGGCCATTGTCAACACTATGGATTCTGTGATGTCATCCCCAGATCTTGTCGATCCTTGTAATTCATGAGATGTATCTCTGCTTATCTTCATTCGCATGACTTATGAGGTTGTTGGGTCCATACCTTTCTTAGGTATATCTGCAGGATCAGTGCCGTATCCCGTATGAGTGACCGATCAGACCTGGGATACATGCGTACCATATGTATAATAATCATATGCAACTGAATACCCTGTTATTGCGGCAGGCATATGTTTTGACTGAATTGTTCCTCTAACAAAATTATTGCAAATATGATCCTTGAGATGTACTGCCCTATACTGCCAACTCATCATATAATCTCTGAGGATGGTGCATAGTGTGGTACTGACGTGGACTGGGTGGCTTACGAGGGAAGCCATCCAAGTAGCTTGCTGAGGAGAACTCTTAGATTCTGCTCGAGGCTTTTGTCTGGGTAGCGTGCAGAAGAAATCTCGATAGCTTACAACCGAAGCTTGGTCGGATTATTGTGCTGGAGAAACTTGAGTTCCGTACTTGAGAAGCTTCTCCTCGGGTTTGCTTGTTGAGAAAAAATCATTTTCGTCTGTGAGAAGCTTTTACCGAGGTATCTTGTTGAGAAAGACCGGGTACCGTGGGCCGGAAATTGTTCATATATCATGCTGAGGAAAAATTGAGGAGCCTTGCCTTATAAATTTCTTCCGATAGCGTGTAGAATAATGTTGGGTTTCCTATATCCAAAACTTCATACTGATATCCATGCACACGTCCATAATATTTTGCGGCTGATTATTTGTATGAGAAAATTTGTTTGACTGTCTTCCTTGAGCATATCACCTCCTGATTTTCTCTTGGAGTATAACATATTTCAAGTATCATTTATTGCTGAGCCAAAACTTTGCCTATGATCCATACCTTTGACTGAAAAATATACCGTTGGTCTTGCATCTGACTTGTCTTTCTGCTAGCTGGATCATTACTGCTGTAGAATTGATGCGGATAATCAATCCAAGAAACAATTGGTATTCTGAGCAGATATTCCTTATATCATGCGGTTGACTGAGAAGGTCATAATGTTTAGCTGAGCTTCTTCCAAATATTCAAAATACTTATTACTTCTTCGAGTCCGGTGTCAGTTGATGAGCAACTCTTTATAGGGGGAAAATAATGTAACACCGGGGCCCAAAAAGAAAGAAGCAAAAGAAAACTCAACTAAACAAAAACACACAACAACAATCAATTCACACACAATCAATGTCGCATTTTACTGCTAGGCACAAAATATGCATGCCTACTTAAGCACACAAATCTCGCGGGATCTCCAGTTCTACGATCTAGCATGCTGTGACAGTGTGCACGAGGACGAATAAATTTGTGGAAGAATTGGTGTAAACAGTGCTACAACAAGTGCTAGCTTAGCCAGGTAGCAACCTGGACTAGCTCGGAGGTGAGGATGCATTCGACAATCATGTAGCGGGACACGAAGGTCGCAACCACATTATTATCAAGCAGAGGGAAATAGGATAGCGGAGAAAACTGAGGCTGCTGACATTGCCCTTTCTTGATAACTACGATCATTAAGGGTTGCCAAAATGACAAGAAGAAGGACGATCCGTGATAGAAGCATGTCTACCACCGGAACAAAAAGTGGGGCTGAAGGAAATAATTCGGCTCGATACCTGAGCACCATTTTTGCAAACAGTGTCAGGATCACTTGGCATCACTCTGCTGGGGCAGAAATGACGCCAAACACAGAAGAATGAGCAAGAAAAGAAAACTAGAGAAATGCAAAGGCTGAGCTATAGTGGATCCGGACCGATGCCATCTACACTCACCAGATTAAACCGTTAGTATCAAATAGTAAGGCTATATGCATGCTATGCAACAAAGAAATGCAGCAACCAAATGCAATAAACACGCCGGACTCTATACTACCGATTTCTACCGGTTTCTACCGCTCGCGCTGACTAGGGCGTCCTACAGCCACACCTGCTCTGATACCAAGCCTGTGGCCCCCGGCTCAGAGAAACTGGAACGCCCCGTATTCCAGCCCAGAGATCGAGGAGAAGTCTCTGGAATATGGCACTGCTTGGCATAGAACAAATTAGCTCTTATTACAAGAATAATAATTACACGGGTCTGATGTTACAATGATCACATCGGCATGGCGACAATACGCCTGCGATACTACACATGCTCTATGCTAGCAGTGAAACAACTCATAGCAGCGGAAAACTTCTAGCAGCGGAATAACGATGAAGGTGGTGAACTCCACTCCGCAGGGACTCTGGCTGGGACACGATCTAGCTCGCACGAACAGAAACCACGACAAGCAATCAAGCAATCACGGCATCACCCTGCAATCTGGCATGACACGCCAGGTCAGTACATTGAATGTACTTGCAAGCTCGCAACAACCATAAACATCAAGGAAAAACAATAACATAGCATTAACAGGTTAATTAATTAACAACTACCATGATGAAGCAACTACTAAGCATGAGATGAAACTAATACAATGCTGATAAATCACCATCTCAGATCTCCATAACCATATCTCTCTTGGCTAACCGGCCAAGCAATATACCATCTCGATCAACTCATGATCAAAACCACACGGTGATCTTTCCGGCGATCACTACCATGACCAACACTTGGTCTCAAACTGTGATCTTTCCGGCGATCACAACCATGACCAACACTTGGTCTCCAACATCATCATCAACATCCTGCCAAACTGTTACTGCTCACAATATATCATCATATAAATCACCTATAAGTCATTCCGTCATGTGAGTGTTGATCGAACGGTGTGACCTAGTACGAACCCATGCCCATGACCGAGGACGCGGCTATCGATAGATTAAACACACACACTCTGCATAGGTAGCGCACTTTACCCACACCACGAAACCCATGGCCTCACACTCCCATTCGGGTGGACCAACGGCGTTCCGACAAAACCGATCTACTGCCATGACACTCTCCCGGCCACTCCGACCCACTTCCAACTGGGCTAGTCCTGGGTGGCCCCGTGTCTACCAAAGACACAACGACCACCGTCGTGGCCAGAACGTCCCTCACGGGGACCGGATCCATAACAATAACAACGGGCACACAAGGTTATGTATGCTTACCGGGCTAGGGTAAGCATGCCCATAACCTTCCCTAGTTGGAGGCACTGACGAGAAGAACAACAATAGACCGCATTAGGGCCTTCCCATAAAAGGCAAATGTGGTTGCACTGGAAAAAGCCCGGTTCTGTGGCACCTGACCAACTTAATGACGGAATTTAACCCCAAAATATAGTAGTAATGACCGATACTCCGATATCATCTATCAACCTATAATCCAAGTCATAGCAATATCCAACAAATAATCCAAGCATAATCTCATCATCTCAAAATACTCCAAGGGTAGCACAACACTACTGTCATGATGAATCCGAAAACAATAATCCTACTACTCCAATAACAAGAATAAAGCTATTCGGCTAAGATCCACATGTGAACATCATCTCCAAAAATAATACTCCAAGCAACAGAACATCAACTAGCATCATGAAAATAATGATACTAACCACTAATAGTCCAAAGGCAGCATGATATCCAAAGTAATACTCCAAAATAAAAATAACAGATACCATCATGGAAATAAACATAATAGCCACTAAGAATCCAAAGGCACATGTCATACACATAATCATCAAAATATTAATCCTAGAACTCCAAGCAATATCATGGCAATATCAAGATCAAACAATACTCCGAGAAATGCCATGAACAAAACATACATAGCTAACACAATATTTTAAACAAGTTTTAATAAAGAAACCATGTCACTGCATTGCAATCATGCAAATGGAGGGTGTGGCTTGCCTGGGGTGGAAGAAATCACCGGGAGAAACTGCGAGAAGTTCGCAGAACAAATCACCGAAAAAAGTTCATTCTCGGAGGGGGCTGATTAAGGGCAGGAGCAAAAATGGTCATTTTCAGAATGTTAAAACATGGTCAAAATGATACCAACAGAACGGGCTCGACGAAACGAAGAAGTGGGCTTTGGAATCACCTGATTTGGAGTTGGGAGTAAAAAGATATAAGGTTTTTTTGCCAGGGACCTCTTTGTAAGGAAAAACTTCACTATCTGGGCTTGGATAGAAAAACAGATAGCGCAATGAGTGAAATACGCTTTGACTGAACTGAAAACGTAATCTGGGCTAAAGAAGAAACAGAATGCGCTTTCGGTGGAGGAAAACGTATTTGCCAGAATACGCTTTCACTTATCCACCTCAGCAGTTCGGGTCAACGCGAGGACTTACAGGCAGGGCCCGCCACTTATCCACGCGGATAGGGCGGGGGTCAGCGCCGGAGTGGCTGCGAGGTGGGGTCGGGGAAAGGAGGGGGCCCGCCTGGCCTCGTCTCCTTCCCTTACCTCCCGCTCATCCGCGAAGGCAGAGGACGGCCGCGGCTGCCGGCGCCCGTTCCGGCGACCTGGGACATCTCCTGCGAGGCCCAGCACACCGGCGAGATTGGGAAGACGAGCTGCTCCCGCCTGGAGCAGAAGCACGCGCCGGGGAGGGGTGGAGCACGAGATAGCCGCGGTGGCAAAGAGCAACGGCGGCGGCAAAGGTTGGGGGCACGTAGCCTGGGGTACTCCGGTGAGAGGGTGGAGTGGCGGAGAGGTTCACCGGAGCATGGGGAAGACTCTGGTGGATACAGAAAGGAGGGGAGGGCTCGACTCGCTCGGATTTAGGCTGGAGGGGGCAGCGGCCATGGAGGGGAGGCGAGTGTAGGAGAGCTCCTTGAGCTCAAACGAGGGGCTGGGGAGGTGTAGTGGAGCGAGTGGAGGCTGGTGAGGTGCTCGGGAGGGCTCGGGGATGGCTATTTATAGCCGGGCGAGGGAGATGGGCTCGGGTGCCGCCAGGCACGTCCGGCCGAGGCTCTGGCGACGGCCAGCGAGCACGGGAGGGCGCGGGAACACGACGAGCTATTGATTCATAGCTCACGAAGGGGTATACGACGCCGGGGAGCAGAGGAAGAAACCGAGCACCATTAAGACATGTCGGGGCACTGTGCTCCCGTGGACGAGCGTCGGTGAGGAAGCTGCCGGAGGGGGAGAGGGGTCCAGGGGGACGGCGACGATGCAGGCTAGCTGTTGGATACGCTCACGCGCGCGAAGACGACGAGAGGAGGAGGGCGGAAGCGCAAACAGCCACTGGGCGCGGCCACTTCACACAGAGCGCGTGCATAGTGATGCCATTAGCGCGGTCACCGCGTGCACTGGCATGTAACGGGGGAGATGGGCTTGAGCATGTTGTCTAGTGGTAAGTTCATCCAGTGTAGGTTTCAACTCCGATGGTAGCTCGGTTAAAACTGATCTGGTTAACTGGTAAGAACCCTCTGAAGTTTACTGCAGTAAACTTGGGTGAGCACTAGTGATCAACAGGAAGGGTTTTGGATCCAATGGAGTTGTCTGCGAGGTTGAGGTAAAGAAGGACTTTCATCCTGGTAACTATGAGAAGATTTGGATCAAGCTTTAACATAGTTGCTTTGCAACTGACCCAAATGGTCCAGAAACTTGATCAGGAAGGTGCACTCACATGGAGAGTCAAATTGAGCTCAAATTGGGCAAGGCAGAGTAATATGATCCTATGAAGATGCTCAAATAGTCTCATACCAATTGGCCAAGCCAAACTGGTACTTGCTTCACAAACATATCCTCTGGACAGAAACTTGCAAAAATTCTAGAGGCATAATGGCTTGATGAACCATGCCCAAAATGGGTGGAGGTAGGTTATATGTATAATAGAAGGCCTAGAAAAATTGGCAGCCATAATGGAGCAAGAAAAAATATACTTGCTTCACAAACTAAAATTTTGGGCAGAATCAAAGAATTGAAGATGAGCTCACATGGAGGCATTAAATGAGATCTACTTTGGTGGAGGGCTATAATATGATGATATGAGGGATCATTCAAAATGGCAACTCATTTGGAAATGCCTAGCTTGCACCTCCTTCACAAAGCTTCTTTCTGGATAGAAACTTTGGAAAATCATAATTAAATAATTACTAGGCAAATGAGGTTTAATTTTGTCATGTGGCAATGATATGGACAGGAAAAGGTGTCCAAGGAGTTTGAGGTCAATTGGGAAAAGGAAAATAGCACTTGCTTCACAATGTGCCATTTAGGGCAGAATAGGGAATGAATTATTTGAGCAAGATGATAAATATGACAAATGAAATATTTTTTCCATATTTGAGAAATATATGATCTAAACAATCTATGAGAATTATTTGGGAATTGTAGGAGTGATGGAAATAAAGGTTGCTGCACAACCTGGGGCAGACAGGGTTATTCCTTTAGTAGAAAAAGGAATATTCCCTAGAAAAAGATTTTAGGGTTTGGTCAAGCAGTGAAGTGACAAGATCTTGGCACGGTTTTGAGAAGGATGAGCCACTTGGGAAGGAAAAAGAGGATGATTTCCTAGGTGACAAGGCCACAGAACCACTCCAAAAAGAAAATAGAGCAAAAACCAATAAATAAAAAAGAAAAAGAAAAGGGCCAAAATCCAGGCTGTTACAACTCTTACCCCCTTAAAGAAATCTCGTCCTCGAGATTTAGTTGCTCTGGGAACAAATATGACTTGAGGATACCGTTTCCAACTTGCGCAGCCTTTTTCCTTTATTTATTGTTCCCCCAAGAATTTCAGATGATCAACTTACCTTGCTCTGGGGTGGCTTTTCCCAAATTTTGATGGGTCTTTGCTCATATACCAAATCCTTTGTGCCGACATTGATTTTCTCATATCTGCGGTGATGTCCGACGGATCTGATCATAAATTTCCTTTTGGTCATGAAAACCTTTTTATTTTTGTCATGGGGTTGCTGCAAGCCTTCTGGATTCAATAAATTCTTAGAATTAATCATGGCCATCTTCTGACGGGATCTGACTGCTCATAGGTGCACTGATTTATCTTGATTTATTTACTTTTGCTCGAGCATGTGGCATACACCAGAAATTTGACTGCCTTCTGTCGTGAGCAATATAACGGTGCATGGAGTTATAGCTATGCCATACCTCAAATATTTATATCTTGAAACTTTGCCCGACAGGGGCTGACGGACAAATGCTTTTCCTGACAGACTGACCATGTACTTTATTCCGTCGGCGAGTATACCGGGTCTGAGCTGATTATTCGGCTTTTGACTTTCTCATTTTGTCGGTATACACATTTTTGGTAATACGCTGTGATATGTTTTAACTCTGCTGTTGAGGTCAAACTGTTGAGGTTGCAAAGGAATCTTGGATCTGACAGAACAGACTTGGATATTCCACACTAACTGTAGCGACCCGATCCGAATGGATCAAGTCTCTGTGCTCAGGTGTCATCCCTGGATCAGTAATGCTGACACCACACAGTACTTCGAAGGACTTATAACAGAGTTGCAATCACACACTTATTACATTGTTGCCCAAAAGAGGACTTATTACAATAAATATGGCTTAAGGCCATCTAATAACGATAACAGTCCTTCCTCCTTGGCGTAAGTTGCGAAACTCACGCTTCTTCATGGCCATAGCTCCTGCTGAGACATGGGCAGTGCGGAAAGCTTGCTGAAACTGATCCCATGTGACGTTGTCTCAGGGTAAGTGGCTGTACAATTCTCCCACCATGCTGCTGCGGGTCCTTCAAGCTGGTGTGCAGCAAACTTCACCTTTTCTCCATCTGTACATCCTGCAGTGGTCAACCCCCTCCCTACCTTACGGAGCCAATCATCTGCTACTATCGGCTCGGTGCTACTGGAAAACACCGACGGGTTCAGCCTTAAGAAACGTGTCAAGTGATCTGCAGGTGGTGGTGGCGGTGGGTTGTTGTTGTTGCCTTGGTTCTGTACCAATGTTTGGATCAAAGTGTTCTGCTGCTGGATCAACTGGGTGATCTCTCAAGGAAAAACAAACCCGGGTCGCGTCTCGGAGGCATCGATGGGTTTAGAAAAGACGAGAATTAAGAAGTAGAGTGAGGTCCAAGGAGAAACACTACCCAAATGTATATGAGCAAATGCACACAAAATCACTTTATTCAATTCAAACAAAGGGCTTACAACGATCTAACTATCGCAAAAGTGCGTGTACTATGATGTTACATGGAGGTAATACTACTAATGTGTGGGGGTCATCTACTAATTTGAACCGTGGAAGACTCCATGATGTCTGCTCCACTTCGTCTTCAAAGTCGAGTTCACTTGGATCCGAATCGGTGTTGTCGATGATGATGTAGTTGCTCGGACAGCCGATGTACTTGTCTTCATTCTTGAGCGCCAATTTCTTCTTGAGTTCTTCAATCTCATACTTAAGATCGTTATTGTGTCTTGCTGCAGCTACGATCTCATCCATGTAGTCCTTACGTGTAGACTTTAGTTCTTCTTCAAGTTCGATGATCCTTCCCTTCGCATCCTTCAATTCGATCATATCATTGCACATCTGGTTCTCCTGGCGTCGAATGTGCTGGTTTAACTCCTGGATGAAAGCTGCAATGTATCTATCCTTCTTGGTGCTGACTATCTCCCATTGTTCATGTCGGCGTCCGCAAATCTGATAGATGGTGTCCTTGAGGTCTTTTTGGTAAACTTCTCCAATGCGTCCCATGGTGATATGAGCTGCCATGCTCTTTCCCAGACTCCAGGTTAGTGCGCTGAAAACACTATCTATAGGCTTGGTGATTGGGGCGAATGTCCTTCCCGGAACGTGAGCTTGAATCTTCCAGCGCTCTTCTTCAGGCAAAGTGGCGTTGAAAGTCCCGGTGAAACTTGGTAGTCCAATGTTCAGGTACTTGGTGACTTCCGTCAAGTGAAATCCAAAAGGTGTGCCTTCATCAGGTTGAGCGTACTTGATCTTGGTGTCCGTCATCCTAAAGAGTAGAAAAGATGAGGAGTTAGAAAATGAGAAGAGAATAGTGATCTATGGCTTTAACTTAGTCGTCGTGTCCTATAGTCAGCGTGTGCTCTGATACCATTTCTGTAGCGACCCGATCCGAATGGATCAAGTCTCGTGCTCGGTGTCATCCTCGGATCAAGAATGCCGACACCACACAAGATTTCAAGGATTTATAACAGAGTAGCAATCACACACTTATTACATCGCTGCCCAAAAGAGGACTTATTACAATAAATATGGCTTAAGGCCATCTAATAACGATAACAACGGAAGACTTGGAAGATAAGTGAGTCCATCAACTCCAGCCGCATCATCGAGTATAGAACCACGACCTAAAGCACCTTACTGTCGTTCTAAAAGTCTGCAACATGAAAGTTGCAGCCAGAAAACGGGTCAAGACATGGAATATGCCGCAATGTAACACATAGAGAATAATGAATGATAAGCCTGTACTACATGCATATGTGGCTGGTGGAAAAGCTCTCTGATTACAGCTTTTGCATAAAGCCAGTTTTTCCCTCTCGCAAGGAATAAATTTGTTTAACTATCATGGTGGTTGTTAAACATTGAGAATGGTTGACAACATCCTCAATCCCAATTAAAAGTACTCATTAAAACCCAACAATATTAATTAGAGTAACATGTTGAGATTCACATGATATTCAAGTACTAGATACTCAAGATATCCATAACCGGGACACGGCTAATCATGATTAGTTTATACACTCTGCAGAGGTTTGCGACTTTTCCCCACAAGACTCGATCGCCTCTGCTTGGTTTCTCGCACTACATGGTGTTTGAGAGACACATGACCGGGACATAGTCTTTCTAAGCATTTGCACCTTACGATGGGTAGACCGTACACCTACAACCCCTACATCAGCTAGTCTACCACCGTAAGAGTTCACACGACTTAATCAACTATGCCAGAGCCCATAATGGCTTGTGGCTGCACACGGAAGTTACTAGCATGAATGATCTTATGATCCCTTTGAGCCCAGGGTGGCGGTCCAAGAAAAACAGGCAAGTCCTGATAGAAACCAGTGCCTCAATCCACCCGGATGTGTGTTTAAGTTGCCACCTTAAATAAACCATTCATTTAACAATCTCACATCCGTCATGGAATACACTCACCCAATCCACGCCTACTAGCATAGCATAGCATAATAAGCAAACGAGAAGTAACTCCCAAGGTCTCATAAGTAAAACAGGTAATAGGTACTACCTCAATCTACTTCCCATCCCACAATTTATTTTAGATCTTAATCATGCAAGTGTTCGAGGATTGATCTAATGCATAAAAACTGGGTGGTAGTAAAGGTATGATCAAGTGTTACTTGCCTTGTCGATGATCCGCAAACCTAGATATTCAAGTAACAAGCGGCGCACTCGGGTGATCTATCGCAGACAAACAACAAGCATACAATAAGTACTCATCTAATGCACCGTAAATCTCGAATAAAAGATCTAACCAGAAAGTTCAACTTAAGAACCCCGTTGCAAAAAGAATCGAATCAAATAAAGCAACGAAAGTCAAACGACGAAGGAAAACAACTCGGTTCTAGCAAGTTGAAACTAAGTCAAATTTTACAGTAGCAAAACTTTGTTTAAGTTGATTAGTCGGAACGGCCGTTTCGAGATGAAACTCCAGGCGCTTGAATCACCTGATTCCGATAAACGAGCGAGAAGATAGACTAGAAAGAAAATCGGATCTGAAATCGCTAGCGGAATAAATCCGATGAGAAAGAAAATGATTTAACGGTTGAACGAACGGACGCTCATTAACCAAGCAAACCGGTGATCACGTTCGTTAGGACGAACGGTCCGCTAACGCCATAAACAAAACCGAAAGAAAAACCGCGAGAAAAACCGATCTAGGGTTTCGGAAAGAAAACCAAACGAAAAACCGATCTAGAAAACCGGAACGATTCTGAAAAACCGAACCGAGGAAAAGAAAAGGTGACGCGGCGCGGGGCTAGTACCTCGAAAAAGCGAGGGGCTCCGGCGACGGCGGCGTTGGGTGGCGGCGGCTGCACTTGGCGGCGGCGGTGTAGGGCGGCGGCGGCGCTGCTGCTGCGGAGGAGAGGAGAGGAGAGGTGTTGGTTTGATGTGTTAGAGGGGGGGTGCTTGGGTATTTATATTGGGGAGGGGAGGGTTTTTGCTTGGAGTAGGGGACAAGAATTAGAGTAGGATTAGGAATCCTAGGAATAAAAATGGAATAACGAAACGGGTCCAAATCCTACTAGGATTTGTAAAAGAAAAGGAAACCGGGCGGCTCCCTGGCTCCTCGGTGCGGCCAAGGCTAGCGATGGCCTTGGCCTCTGGCCGCCGGCTGGCTTACGGCTTGGGCCTTTGGCCCAAGGCGCCATGCTCTCTTTTTTTTAAATCGGTTTCACAAGAAAAAATACAGAAAAAAAAATCTAAACGAACTCCAAAATTAATAAAGTAAACTTTCCCCGACTCCTAAAAATGAGTCGAACAAAATGAACTTTTACTCGGGCCTAAAATGCAATTTTTGAAAACACGATTTTCCCTAAGGCAAATAAACTCGAGAAAAATCCAAAATTTGATTTATTTATTAAATCTTCATTTTCCTAAATTTTGGGAAAGTCATATTATTCCCTCTCTTATTTTTGATATTGGAAAAATAGTTGAAGATAAAATAAATAAATCCAATGATCCTCTTTTCATAGTTTTGAGAGAACTCAAATACGAAAATTTCGAAATCTACAACTCTCTCCGAGGGTCCTTGAGTTGCGTGAAATTTCTAGGATCAACAAAATGCAAGAAAATATGATATGCATGATGATCTAATGTATAACATTCCAAATTGAAAATTTGGGATGTTACAAACCTACCCCCCTTAACATGAATCTCGCCCTCGAGATTCGGGTTGGCTAGAAAATAGGTGAGGGTGGTCCTTGAGCAAATCTTCTTTTCTTTCCCAGGTGGCTTCATCCTTAGTGTGGTGGCTCCACTGAACCTTGCAAAACTTGATAAACTTGCTGCGAGTAACTCTGCTGGCATATTCGAGAATCCTGACTGGTTTCTCCTCATATGTTAAATCATCCTTCAACTGAATTGCTTCAAGTGGCACTGTATCTCTTAGCGGTACTTCCGCCATCTCGGCGTGACATTTCTTCACCGAGAAACATGGAACACATCATGAACTCCCGACAGTCCCTCCGCAATTCCAGCTTATAAGCAACTTCTCCCATGCGTTGCAAGATCCTATACGGTCCAACTAAACATGGTGCTAACTTTCCTTTAACTCCAAATCGCTTAACTCCTCGTAGTGGGATACTCTAAGATAAACTCGTCTCCAACTTCATATTCTATCGCCTTGCGCTTTTGAATCCGCATAGCTTTTCTCGTGCGATTGGGCTACCTTGAGCCTATCGCGAATCAACTTAACCTTCTGCTCGACTCCTTGATCAAATCTGGTCCAAACAATCGACGGTCTCCACTTCGTCCCATGATAACGGTGTCCTGCACCTCCTTCCGCATAAAGCCTCGAAGGTGCCATCTTCAAGCTGGTTTGGTAATCTGTTGTTATAAGAAAACTCTGCATACGGCAAGTTATCATCCCAACTAGATCCATAATCTAGTGCACAAGCTCTCAAAGATATCCTCCAAAATCTGATTGACTCTCTCGGTCATCCATCGGTCTCAGGGTGGAAAGCTGTCTCAATTCCAGCCTGGTTCCCAATGTTTCGTGCAACCGATTCCAAAACTTTGAGGTAAATTGGGTTCCTCTATCGACACGATACTCCTCGAACTCCGTGCAAACACACAATTCTGGTCATGTATATCTTTGCCAACTTAGCACTGCTATAGGTAGTCTTGATCGAATGAAATGAGCTACCTTCAATCAAGCGGTCGACTATAACCCAAATCGAGTCATAGCTCGAACGAAGTCTTTGGCAAACCTGTGATGAAATCCATGCCTAGTTTATCCCACTTCCATTCGGTATTGGCAATGGTTGCAACAATCCTGCCGGCTTCGATGTTCTCGCCTTCACTCTCGACATACATCGCAAAATGCTACATACTCGCGATATCCTTCTTCATTCCGTCCACCGAATGTTTCCTTCAATTCTAAATACATCTTGGTATTTCCTGGGTGAATCGAGTAGGGTGAATCATGTGCCTCTTGCAGAATCAACTTCCTAATCTCCGGGTCATTTGGCACATAAACGCGGTCCTCAAACCATAGGGTATCGTGCTCATCCTCACGAAATCCCTTAGCTTTTCCTTCGCTCATTTTCTCCTTTATAGAGGCAACTTCCTTATCCGCCTTTTGAGCTTCTCGATTTTGTCCATCAACGTAGACTGAATCTCCAAGGCTGCTACATAGCCTCTCGAACTATTTCCAAACATAGCTCTCGAAGGTCTTCGCTAACTCCTTGGGTATTCCTCCCACCGTTAGTGTATTGACGTGGCTCTTACGGCTCAATGCGCTCGCTACAACGTTAGCCTTCCCGGGTGATAATGCAATCTCATATCATAATCCTTAATAAGCTCCAACCATCTCCTCTCGTCTCGAGATTTAATTCCTTCTGCGTGAAGATGTACTTCAAACTCTTGTGATCCGTGTACACCTCACAATGATTTCCAATGAGAAAATGTCTCCATGTCTTCAATGCATGCACCACGGCTGCTAACTCCAAATCATGTGTGGCATAATTCAACTCATGAGGCTTAAGCTGTCGTGAAGCATACGAAACAACTCTTCCTTCCTGCATAAGCACTGCTCCAAGTCCTCGACGTGAAGCGTCGCAATACACCTCATAATCCTTGGTCTGATCTGGCAAAATTAGCACTGGTGAGGTAACCAATCTTTTCTTCAACTCCTGAAAACTTGCCTCACAATCCTCACCCATATGAACTTGGTATCCTTTTTCAGAATTCCGTCATAGGCTTTGCAATCCTTGAGAAATTCTCAATGAATCTTCGGTAGTATCCTGCGAGTCCAAGGAAACTCCGGATCTCTCCAACCGTCGTTGGTGCTTCCCATTTGGTTATGGTCTCAACCTTCGTGGGGTCAACTGCTATCCCTTCCCCGGATATAACATGTCCAAGAAATCCAACTTCCTTTAGCCAAAACTCACATTTGCTGAACTTGGCATATAACTCGATGTTCCCTCGCTTCTCCAAAACCAATCGCAAATGTTCCTTATGTTCTTCTTCATTCTTCGAGAAAACCAAAATATCATCTATGAACACCACGACGAACTTATCCAAAAACTCCATAAACACTTTGTTCATCGGTTCATGAAATAGGCTGGCGCGTTAGTCACCCAAATGACATAACGGTATATTCATACAGTCCATATCTCGTGGTAAATGTTGTCTTAGGTATGTCCCGCTCCCGAATCTTCAATCGATGGTACCACGATCGCAAATCGATCTTGGAAAACACTTTAGCTCCTTGCAAACGATCAAACAAATCATTTATCATAGGTAGTGGGTACTTGTTCTTGATCGTTACTTGATTTAAACCACGATAGTCTACAACCATCCTTAATGATCCGTCCTTCTTCTCTACTAAAAGTACGGGTGATCCCCAAGGCGAAGAACTTGGGCGATATAACCTTTATCCATTAGCTCCTTAATCGCTTCTTGATTTCCGCCAAATCTCATGCGGCCATCCCGTATGGTCGCCGATATTGGGCCCGACTGCAAAAGCTCTATCAAAACTCAATGTCTCTATCCGTGGCATTCCCGAAACTCTTCCGAAATACATCGGAAATCCTTACCATCGGTACTTCTTCCCGCACAACTCCCGATAAGGAATTTACTTGTGCTCTCCTCGGCTCATGCCGTGATACATACTTGATTCTCCTCCTTCGGGTGGTAAGCAAAATTGACTTAGTGGCGCAATCTATGTTCCTCCATACTTGATAACCAATCCATGCCTAATATCACATCCAATCCTTGGGATTCCGAACTATTAGGTCCGAGGGAAAACATAGTGTCCAATCCTTAATGGCAATCGATCACACCATATACTAGCCATGTATTCTCGCTCCGGGTGAGGTTACTAGCATGGGTGACCTAAGGGCTTGGGTTGGTAATTTGCACTTATCCACAAATCCCTTGATATGTATGAATGTGATGCACCAAGATGTCGAAAAGAACTAGTGCAGAAATGACTTAACCAAAACTTACCGATTCGCATCGGGCTGATCTTCAACCTCCTCCAAGGTAACGTGGTTCACTTGTCCTTTATTGAAAGGGTTTGGCTTCTTTCCGAGCTTCCATTTCCACCTTGGCCTTCGGACATTCATTTGCATAATGTCCGCTTCTTGGAACACTTGTAACAGTGACATGACTCAAGTCTTTCTTGGTTGGGGTTGATGGTGTGGTCCGTTCTCGCCGTTGCTTCCTCCATTCCCATTTCCATTTTTGTGGCCATTATGGTTGTGCGAACTACCTCCTCCATGGGTATGCTGAAACCGAACTCCTGCTTAGGGGTATAACGGGCTTCATTGGCTCCGAGTTATACTTCCCCGCCCATACTTCCTCTTGCGGTTCTCAATTTGTCGCTGCTTTCCTTCAATCATGAGGGCACGGTCTACCAACTCCTGGTAGTTATTGAAACTTGCTACCATCAACTGCATGCTTAATTCATCATTCAGTCTTTCCAAACTTCTCCCCTTAGTCTGCATCCGTAGTAACGCTATCCGGGCATAACGTGCTAACTTACTAAAATCATCCACATATTGCCAACAGTCCTTCCTCCTTGGCGTAAGTTGCGAAACTCACGCTTCTTCATGGCCATAGCTCCTGCCGAGACATGGGCAGTGAGGAAAGCTTGTGAAACCGATCCCATGTGATAGTGTCTCTGGGGTAAGTGGCTGTAAAATTCTCCCACCATGCTGCCATGGGTCCTTCAAGCTGGTGTGCAGCAAACTTCACCTTTTCTCCATCTCAGACATCCTGCAGTGGTCAACTCCTCCCTACCTTACGGAGCCAATCATCTGCTACTATCGGCTCGGTGCTCTTGGAAAACACCGCGGTTCAGCCTTAAGAAACGTGTCAAGTGATCTGCAGGTGGTGGTGGCGGTGGGTTGTTGTTGTTGCCTTGGTTCTGTACCAATGTTTGGATCAAAGTGTTCTCGCTTTGGATCAACTGGGTGATCTCTGGCGGGAAACCAAATCCGGGGTCGCGTCTCGGAGGCATCTGATGGGTTTAGAAAAGATGAGAAATTAAGAAGTAGAGTGAGGTCTAAGGAGAAACACTACCCAAATGTATATGAGCAAATGCACACAAAATCACTTCATTCAATTCAAACAAAGGGCTTACAACGATCTAACTATCGCAAAAGTGCGTGTACTATGATGTTACATGGAGGTAATACTACTAATGTGTGGGGGTCATCTACTAATTTGAACCGGTGGAAGACTCCATGATGTCTGCTCCAGCTTCGTCTTCAAAGTCGGGTTCACTTGGATCCGAATCGGTGTTGTCGATGATGATGTAGTTGCTCGGACAGCCGATGTACTTGTCTTCATTCTTGAGCGCCAATTTCTTCTTGAGTTCTTCAATCTCATACTTAAGATCGTTATTGTGTCTTGCTACAGCTACGATCTCATCCATGTAGTCCTTACGTGTAGACTTTAGTTCTTCTTCAAGTTCGATGATCCTTCCCTTCGCATCCTTCAATTCGATCATATCATTGCACATCCGGTTCTCCGGCGCCGAATGTGCTGGTTTAACTCTGGATGAAAGCTGCAATGGATCTATCCTTCTTGGTGCTGACTATCTCCCATTGTTCATCTCGGCGTCCGCAAATCTGATAGATGGTGTCCTTGAGGTCTTTTTGGTAAACTTCTCCAATGCGTCCCATGGTGATATGAGCTACCATGCTCTTTCCTGCACTCGGTTGGTGCGCTGAAAACACTATCTATAGGCTTGGTGATTGGGGCGAATGTCCTTCCTTAACGTGAGCTTGAATCTTCCAAATATTTCTTCTTGAGCAAAGTGGCGTTGAAAGTCCCGTGAAACTTGGTAGTCCAATGTTCAGGTACTTGGTGACTTCCTTCAAGTGAAATCCAAAAGGTGTGCCTTCATCAGGTTGAGCGTACTTGATCTTGGCGTCCGTCATCCTAAAGAGTAGAAAAGATGAGAAGTTAGAAAATGAGAAGAGAGTAGTGATCTATGGCTTTAACTTAGTGGTCGTGTCCTATAGTCAGCGTGTGCTCTGATACCATTTCTGTAGCGACCCGATCCGAATGGATCAAGTCTCTGTGCCCAGGTGTCATCCCTGGATCAGTAATGCTGACACCACACAATACTTCGAAGGATTTATAACAGAGTAGCAATCACACACTTATTACACCGTTGCCCAAAAGAGTACTTATTACAATAAATATGGCTTAAGGCCATCTAATAACGATAACAGCGGAAGACTTGGAAGATAAGTGAGTCCATCAACTCCAGCGACATCACTGAGTATAGAACCACGACCTAAAGCACCTTACTGTCGTTCAAAAAGTCTGCAACATGAAAGTTGCAGCCAGAAACGGGTCAAGACATGGAATATGCCGGCAATGTAACACATAGAGAATAATGAATGATAAGCCTGTACTACATGCATATGTGGCTGGTGGAAAAGCTCTATGGTTACAGCTTTGCATAAAGCCGCTTTTTCCCTCTCGCAAAGGAATAAATTTGTTTAACTATCATGGTGGTTGTTAAACATTGAGAATGGTTGACAGCATCCTCAATCCCAATTAAAAGTACTCATTAAAAACCCAACAATATTAATTAGAGTAACATGTTGAGATTCACAGGATATTCAAGTACTAGATACTCAAGATATCCATAAAACCGGGGACACGGCTAATCATGATTAGTTTATACACTCTGCAGAGTTTGCGCACTTTTCCCCACAAGACTCGATCGCCTCCGTTTGGTTGCTCGCACTACATGGTGTTTGAGAGACGGATGACCGGGACATAGTCTTTTGGAAGCATTTGCACCTTACGATGGGTAGACCGTACCACCTACAACCCCTACATCAGCTAGTCTACCACTGTAAGAGTTCACACGACTTAATCAACTATGCCAGAGCCCATAATGTCTTGTGGCTGCACACGGAAGTTACTAGCATGAATGATCTTATGATCCCTTTGAGCCTGGGTGGCGGTCCGAAGAAAAACAGGCAAGTCCTGATAGAAACCAGGTGCCTCAATCCACCCAGATGTGTGTTTAAGTTGCCACCTTAAATAAACCATTCATTTAACAATCTCACATCTGTCATGGAATACACTCACCCAATCCACGTCTACTAGCATAGCATAGCATAATAAGCAAATGTAGAAGTAACTCCCAAGGTTTCATAAGTAAAACAGGTAATAGGTACTACCTCAGTCTACTTCCCATCCCACAATTTGTTTTAGATCTTAATCATGCAAGTGTTCGAGGATTGATCTAATGCATAAAAACTGGGTGGTAGTAAAGGTATGATCAAGTGTTACTTGCCTTGCTGATGATCCGCGAAACATAGAGATTCGAAGTAACAAGCGGCGCACTCCGGATGATCTATCGCAAACAAACAACAAGCATACAATAAGTACTCATCTAATGCACCGGTAAATCTCGAATAAAATATCTAACCAGAAAGTTCAACTTAAGAACCCTGGTTGCAAAAAGAATCGAATCAAATAAAGCAACGAAAGTCAAACGACGAAAGAAAACAACTCGGTTCTAGCAAGTTGAAACTAAGTCAAATTTTACAGTAGCAAAACTTTGTTTAAGTTGATTAGTCGGAACGGCGGTTTCGAGATGAAACTCCAGGCGCTTGAATCACCTGATTCTGATAAACGAGCGAGAAGATAGACTAGAAAGAAAATCGGATCTGAAATTGCTAGCGGAATAAATCCGATGAGAAAGAAAACGACGAACGGTTGAACGAACGGACGTTCATTAACCGAAGCAAACCGGTGATCACGTTCGTTAGGACGAACGGTCCGGCGAACGCTTGCTAAACAAAACCGGAAAGAAAAACCGGCGAGAAAAACCGATCTAGTGTTTCGGAAAGAAAACCGAAACGAAAAACCGATCTAGAAAACTGAACGGAAACCGAACGATTCTGAAAAACCGAACCGAGGAAAAGAAAAGGTGACGCGCGCGGGCTAGTACCTCAAAAAGCGGCGTTGGGTGGCAGCGCGGCACTTGGCGGCGGGCGGTGTAGGGCGGCGGCGGCGCTGCTGCTGCGGAGGAGAGGAGAGGAGAGGTGTTGGTTTGATGTGTTAGAGGGGGGGTGCTTGGGTATTTATATTGGGGAGGGAGGGTTTTTGCTTGGAGTAGGGACAAGAATTAGAGTAGGATTAGGAATCCTAGGAATAAAAACGAATAACGAACGGGTCCAAATCCTACTAGGATTTGTAAAAGAAAAGGAAACCGGGCGGCTCCTGGCTCCTCGGTGCGGCGCAGCTAGCGATGGCCTTGGCCTCCTGGCCGGCCGGCTGGCTTGGTGGCTTGGGCCTTTGGCCCAAGGCACTGCGGCTCTCTTTTTTTTTTAAAATCGGTTTCGCGCGCAGAAAAATACAGAAAAAAAATCTAAACGAATTCCAAAATTAATAAAGTAAACTTTCCCCGACTCCTAAAAATGAGTCGAACAAAATGAACTTTTACTCGGGGCCTAAAATGCAATTTTTGAAAACACGCATTTTTCCCTAAGGCAAATAAACTCCGAGAAAAATCCAAAATTTGATTTATTTATTAAATCTTCATTTTTCCTAAATTTTGGGAAAGTCATATTATTCCCTCTCTTATTTTTGATATTGGAAAAATATTTGAAGATAAAATAAATAAATCCAATGGTCCTCTTTTCATAGTTTTGAGAGAACTCAAATACGAAGATTTCGAAATCTACAACTCTCTCCGAGGGTCCTTGAGTTGCGTGAAATTTCTAGGATCAACAAAATGCAAGAAAATATGATATGCATGATGATCTAATGTATAACATTCCAAATTGAAAATTTGGGATGTTACACTAACCATGTCAAGCGGGTCAGCGGGATATGCAAATCCTTGTAAACAGAGTAGGCCGCTAAAGGTGTATGTCTTTGTGGATCCATATGGAATTATGGCCTCAGACTGATTTGGGTATCCGGACCCTGATGGTCGTGCAAAATACATCATACCTTTGTTGTCAGTCTCACCCTTTAACGGTCATGATTCTCTTTGTCAGGATACCTTACTGAAATAACTTGGCCACACATGTCCTTGATTCTTCATATGACTATGACTGTGGCTAGTGCAATATTGTTGGCATTATTCCTTCTGCTTATTTTCTGACCTGTGTTCGCACATATATGATATATACTCAGGGTTTGTAGCTGTACGGAGCTCATTGCTGAGGCCAATCATACAAGAAGGTGACAAGAGTTCATGAGATCCCCTTGTAGGTGCGGAATATTGGCCTTGGTGGCCATTGTCAACACTGTGGATTCTGTGATGTCATCCCCAGATCTTGTTGATCCTTGTAATTCATGAGATGTATCTCTGCTTATCTTCATTTGCATGACTTATGAGGTTGTTGGGACCGTACCTTTCTTAGGTATATCTGCTGGACCAGTGTCTTATCCCGTATGAGTGACCGATCTGACCCGGGATACATGCGTACCATATGTATAATAATCATATGCAACTGAATACCCTATTATTGCGGCAAGCATATGTTTTGACTGAATTGTTCCTCAAACAAAATTATTGCAAATCTGATCCTTGAGATGTACTGCCCTATACTACCAACTCATCATATAATATCTGAGGATGGTGCATAGTGTGGTACTGAGGCGGACTGGGTGGCTTACGAGGGAAGCCATCCAAGTAGCTTGCTGAGGAGAACTCTTAGATTCTGCTCGAGGCTTTTGTCTGGGTAGCGTGCAGAAGAAATCTCGATAGCCTACACCCGAAGCTTGGTCGAATTATTGTGCTGGAGAAACTTGAGTTCCGTACTTGAGAAGCTTCTCCTCGGGTTTGCTTGTTGAGAAAAATTCATTTCCGTCTGTCAGAAGCTTTTACCGAGGTATCTTGTTGAGAAAGACCGGGTACCGTGGGCCGGAAATTGTTCACATATCATGTTGAGGAAAAATTGAGGAGCCTTGCCTCATAAATTTCTTCCGATAGCGTGTAGAATAATGTTGGGTTTCCTATATCCAAAACTTCATACTGATATCCATGCACACGTCCATAATATTTTGCGGCTGATTATTTGTATGAGAAAATTTGTTTGACTGTCTTCCTTGAGCATATCACCTCCTGACTTTCTCTTGGAGTATAACATATTTCAAGTATCATTTATTGCTGAGCCAAAACTTTGCCTATGATCCATACCTTTGACTGAAAAATATACCATTGGTCTTGCATCTGACTTGTCTTTCTGCTGGCTGGATCATTACTGCTGTAGAATTGATGTGGATAATCAATCCAAGACACAATTGGTATTCTGAGCAGATATTCCTTATATCATGCGGTTGACTGAGAAGGCCATAATGTTTAGTTGAGCTTCTTCCAAATATTCGAAATACTTATTACTTGTTCGAGTCCGGTGTCAGTTGATAAGAAACTCTTTATAGGGGGAAAATAATGTAACACCGGGGCCCAAAAAGAAAGAAGCAAAAGAAAACTCAACTAAACAAAAACACACAACAACAATCAATTCACACACAATCAATGTCGCATTTTACTGCTAGTCACGCAATATGCATGCCTACTTAAGCACACAAATCTCGCGGGATCTCCGGTTCTACGATCTAGCATGCCGTGACGGTGTGCATGAGAACAAATAAATGTGTGGAAGAATTGGTGTACACAGCGCTACACCAAGTGCTAGCTTAGCCAGGTAGCAGCCTGGACTAGCTCGGAGGTGAGGATGCATTCGGCAATCATGTAGCGGGACACGAAGGTCGCAACCACATTATTATCAAGCGGACGAAAAAAGATCTGTACTCGTCCAAGAAATAGGATAGCGGGGAAAAACTGAGGCTGCTGACATTGCCCTTTCTTGATAACTACGATCATTAAGGGTTGTCAAAATGACAAGAAGCAGGACGATCCGTGATAGAAGCATGTCTACCACCGAAACAAAAAGTGGGGCTGAAGGAAATAATTTGGCACGATACCTGAGCACCATTTTTTCAAACAGTGTCAGGATCACTTGGCATCACTCTGCTGGGACAGAAATGACGCCAAACACCGAAGAATGAGCAAGAAAAGAAAACTGGAGAAATGCAAAGGCTGAGCTGTAGTGGATCCGGACCGATGCCATCTACACTCACCAGATTAAACCGTTAGTATCAAATAGTAAGGCTATGTGCATGCTATGCAACAAACAAATGCAGCAACCAAATGCAATAAACACGTCGGACTCTATACTACCGATTACTACCGGTTTCTAACGCTCGCGCTGACTAGGGCGTCCTACAGCCAGACCTACGCTGATACCAAGCCTGTGGCACCGCGGCTCAGAGAAACCGGAACGCCCCGTATTCCAGCCCAGAGATCGAGGAGAAGTCTCTGGAATACGACACTGCTTGGCATAGAACAAATTATCTCTTATTACAAGAATAATAATTACACGGGTCTGATGTTACAATGATCACATCAGCATGGCGACACTACGCCTACGATACTACACTTTCTCTATGCTAGCAGCGGAACAACTCATGACAGCGGAAAACTTCTAGCAGCGGAATAACGACGAAGGTGGTGAACTCCACTCCGCAGGGACTCTGGCTGGGACACGATCTAGCTCGCACGAACGGAAACCACGACAAGCAATCAAGCAATCACGGCATCACCTGCAATCTGGCATGACATGCCAGGTCTGTACATTGAATGTACTTGCAAGCTCACAACAACCATAAACATGAAGGCAAGACAATGACATAGCATTAACAGGTTAATTAATTTACAAATACCATGATGAAGCAACTACTAAGCATGATATGAAACTAATACAATGCTGATAAATCACCATCTCAGATCTCCATAACCATATCTCTCTTGGCTAACCGGCCAAGCAATATACTATCTCGATCAACTCATGATCAAAACCACACAGTGATCTTTCCGGCGATCACTACCATGACCAACACTTGGTCTCAAACTGTGATCTTTCCGGCGATCACAACCATGACCAACACTTGGTCTCCAACATCATCATCAACATCCCGCCAAACTATTATCGCTCACAATATATCATCATATAAATCACCTATAAGTCATTCCGTCATGTGAGTGTTGATCGAACGGTGTGACCTAGTACGAACCCATGCCCATGACCGAGGACGCGGCTATCGATAGATTAAACACACACACTCTGCAGAGGTAGCGCACTTTACCCACACCACGGAACCCATGGCCTCGCATTCCCATTCGGGTGGACCAACGACGTTCCGACAAAACCGATCTACTGCCATGACACTCTCCCGGCCACTCCGACCCACTCCCAACTGGGCTAGTCCTGGGTGGCCCCATGTCTACCAAAGACACAACGACCACCGTCGTGGCCAAAACGTCCCTCACGGGGACCGGATCCATAACAATAACAATGGGCACACAAGGTTATGTCTGCTTACCGGGCCAGGGTAAGCATTCCCATAACCTTCCCTAGTTGGAGGCACCGACGAGAAGCGCAACAATAGACCGCATTAGGGCCTTCCCATAAAAGGCAAATGTGGTTGCACTAGAAAAAGCCCGGTTCGATGGCACCTGACCAACTTAATGACGGAATTTAACCCCAAAATATAGTAGTAATGACTGATACTCTGATATCATCTATCAACCTATAATCCAAGTCATAGCAATATCCAACAAATAATCCAAGCATAATCTCATCATCTCAAAATACTCCAAGGGTAGCACAACACTACTGTCATGATGAATCCGAAAACAATAATCCTACTACTCCAATAACAAGAATAAAGCTATTCGACTAAGATCCACATGTAAACATCATCTCCGAAAATAATACTCCAAGCAACAGAACATCAACTAGCATCATGAAAATAATCATACTAACCACTAATAGTCCAAAGGCAGCATGATATCCAAAGTAATACTCCAAAATAATAATAACAAATACCATCATGGAAATAAACATAATAGCCACTAAGAGTCCAAAGGCACATGTCATCCACATAATCATCAAAATATTAATCCTAGAACTCCAAGCAATATCATGGCAATATCAAGATCAAACAATACTCCGAGAAATGTCATGAACAAAACATACATAGATAACACAATATTTTAAACAAGTTTTAATAAATAAACCATGTCACTACATTGCAATCATGCAAATGGAGGGCGTGGCTTGCCCGGGGTGGAAGAAATCACCGGGAGAAAATGCGAGAAGCTCGGAGAACGAATCACCGAAATACGTTCATTCTCGCAGGGGGCTGATTAAGGGCAGGGGCAAAAATGGTCATTTTCAGAATTTCAAAACATGGTGAAAATGATACCAACAGAACGGTCTCGACGAAACGAAGAAGTGGGCTTTGGAATCACCTGATTTGGAGTTGGGAGTAAAAAGATATAAGGGTTTTTCTACCAGGGACCTCTTTGTAAAGAAAAACTTCACAATCTGGGCTTGGACAGAAAAACAGAAAGCGCAATGAGCGAAATACGCTTTCACTAAACTGAAAACGTAATCTGGGCTGAAGAAGAAACAAAATGCACTTTCGGTGGAGGAAAACGTGTTCGCCAGAATACGCTTTCACTTATCCACCTCAGCAGTTCGGGTCAACGCAGGGACTTACAAGCAGGGCCCGCCACTTATCCACGTGAATAGGGCGGGGTCAGCACCGGAGTGGCTGCCAGGTGGGGTCGGGGAAAGGAGGGGGCCCGCCTAGACTCGTCTCCTTCCCTTACCTCCCGCTCGCCCGCGAAGGCAGAGGACGGACGGCTGCCGGCTGCGGCTCGTTCGGCGACACAGGATGTCTCCGTGAGGCCAAAGACACCGGCGAGATCCGGAAGACGAGCTGCTTCCGCCTGGAGCAGAAGCAGGCGCCGAGGAGGGGTGGAGCACGAGATAGCCGCGGTGGCAAAGAGCAACGACGGCGGCAAAGGTTGGGGGCGCGCAGCCTGGGGTACTCCGGCGAGAGGGTGGAGTGGCGGAGAGGTTCACCGGAGCATGGGGAAGACTCTAGTGGCTACAAAAAGGTGGGGGAGGGCTCGACTCGCTCAGATTAAGGCCAGAGGGGGCGGCGTCCATGGCGGGGAGGGGAGGGTAGGAGAGCTCCGCGAGCTCAAACGAGGGGCCGGGGAGTGGTAGTGGAGCGAGTGGAGGCTGGTGATGTGCTCGGGAGGGCTCGGGGATGGCTATTTATAGCCGGGCGAGGGAGATGGGCTCGAGTGCCGCTGGGCACGTCCGGCCGAGGCTCTGGCGACGGCCAGCAAGCACAGGAGGGAGCGGGAACACGACGAGCTATTGATTCATAGCTCACGGAGGGGTAGACGAAGCCGGGGAGCAGAGGAAGAAGCCGAGCACCATTAAGACATCTCGGGGCACCGTGCTCCCGTGGACGAGCGTCGGTGAGGAAGCTGTCGGAGGGGGAGAGGGGTCCAGGGGGACGGCGACGATACAGGCTAGCTGTTGGACACGCTCACGCGCGCGAAGACGAGGAGAGGAGGAGGGGCCGAAGCACAAACAGCCACTGAGCGCGGCCACTACACACAGAGCGCATGCACAGCGATGCCATTAACGCGGTCACCGCGTGCACTGGCATGTAACGGGGAAGATGGGCTTGAGCATGTTGTCTAGTGGTAAGTTCATCCAGTGTAGGTTTCAACTCCGGTGGTAGCTCGGTTAAAAGTGATATGGTTAACTGGTAAGAACCCTCTGAAGTTTACTACAGTAAACTTGGGTGAGCACTAGTGATCAATAGGAAGGGTTTTGGATCCAATGGAGTTGTCTGCGAGGTTGAGGTAAAGAAGGACTTTCATCCTGGTAACTATGAGAAGATTTGGATCAAGGTTTTACATAGTTGCTTTGCAACTGACCCAAATGGTCCAGAAACTTGATCAGGAAGGTGCACTCACATGGAGTGTCAAACTGAGCTCAAATTGGGCAAGGCAGAGTCATCTGATCCTATGAAGATGCTCAAAAAGTCGCATACCAATTGGCCAAGCCAAACTGGTACTTGCTTCACAAACATCTCCTCTAGACAGAAACTTGCAAAAATTCTAGAGGCATAATGGCTTGATGAACCATGCCCAAAATGGGTGGAGGTAGGTTATATGGATAATAGAAGGCCTAGAAAAATTGGCAGCCATAATGGAGCAAGAAAAAATATACTTGCTTCACAAACTGAAATTTTGGGCAGAATCAAAGAATTGAAGATGAGCTCACATGGAGGCATTAAATGATCTCTACTTTGGTGGATGTCTATGATATGATGATATGAGGGATCATGCAAAATGGAAACTCATTTGGATATGCCTAGCTTGCACCTCCTTCACAAAGCTTCTTTCTGGATAGAAACTTTGGAAAATCATAATTAAATAATTACTAGGCAAATGAGGTTGAATTTTGGCATGTGGCAACGATATGGACAGGAAAAGGTGTCCAAGTAGTTTGAGGTCAATTGGGAAAATTAAAATAGCACTTGCTTCACAATGTGCCATTTAGGGCAGAATAGGGAATGAATTATTTGAGCAAGATGATAAACATGACAAGTGAAATATTTTGCCATATTTGAGAAATATATGACCCAAACAATTTATGAGAATTATTTGGGAATTTTAGGAGTGATGGAAATAAAGGTTGCATCACAACCTAGGGTAGACAGGGTTATTCCTTTAATAAAAAAAGGAATATTCCCTAGAAAAAGATTTTAGGGTTTGGTCAAGCAGTGAAGTGACAAGATCTTGGCAGGGTTTTGAGAAGGATGAGCCACTTGGGAAGGAAAAGGAGGATGATTTCCCAGGTGACAAGGCCACAGAACCACTCCAAAAAGAAAAACAGAGCAAAAACCAATAAATAAAAAAAGGGCAAAATCCAGGCTGTTACAGGTTGCTTGAGTGAAAGAAGCATAAACCCGAGTAAGGGGGTTGTTGCGTATGGGATAAAGGGGACTTGATACTTTAATGCTATGGTTGGGTTTTACCTTAATGATCTTTAGTAGTTGCGGATGCTTGCTAGAGTTCCAATCATAAGCGCATGTGATCCAAGAAGGGAAAGTATGTTAGCTTATGCCTCTCCCTCATATGAAATTGCGAGGACGACTATGATCTTGTTAACAATTTCCTAGGATAATTCCGCACACCGACCCATCATTATTCCACACTTGCTAGTTATAATATATAGTAATATATTCTAGCTTTATATTAACAACACCTATTTTTGTATTTTAGTTCTCCGATTTCATACAAGCCTATCTTCTTCATACCCACGACGTACTTTTATTCCTCGTTTCTAGATGGAAGCAAATGTTCGGTGTATGTAGAGTCGTATCAGTGGCAGATAGGACTTGAGAGAATATTGATCTTACCTTTAGCTCCTTGTGGGTTCGACACTCCATACTTATCACCTCCACCTTTGAAAATTGCTACGATGATTCCTTGCACTTGGGGATTATCAAGCTCTTTTCTGGCGCTGTTGCCTGGGAGCAATAGCGTGGGGTTGATATTCTCGTGTGTGCTTGTTTGCTTTCTTCACTAAGTAGATTTTGTTTTCTTTAGTTGTGGGTGAAACAAAAAATAAAAGAATGCAAAATACAAAAAAAAATACTTGCCTCTTATGCCTAAATACTTTTTCAAAAAGAGAAGTGATTGGAAAGTTATGCATTGGAGAAGTGAGGGTCGACCTTGAACACTTGCGTTCATGCTCATGGAAACAATGTAGAATTTTTCATGGAAGTTTCTCAAAAATAATTATCCCCTTGTATATATCCATTGTATTATAAAAATAATGTGCCAAGTTTTGGTTTTAGGATGGTTAGATTGCTTGTTTGGTGTGTGCAGCAGAAAAAACAGAAACTTTTGCTATAGTAATTGAATTTACATTTTTTACTGGAGCATGATAAAATCTTGAAATTTTTACACAGTACTGCTATGCTAGTTGTTTATTTTTTCCTATTTTTTTGTATTTTTGGAGTGACATAAGTGTACGAAGTTTCCATATTACTATAGACGGCCCTGTTTTTGACAAATTTTGTTTTCTATGTATTCGCTTATTTTGATGAATCTATGGGTTGTATCAGGGGGTATGAACCATGGTAAAGTTGGAATACAGTAGATATAGTGCTAATATGAAATTTGAATGAGTTTACAACAGTACCTAAAGGTAGTGATTTGCTTTATTTTACTAACGGATCTCACAAGGGTTTTGTTAAGTTCTGTGGATGAAGTGTTCAAAGATCGAGGAGTTATCAATATGAGAAGAATAAGGAGAGACAAGAGTTCAAGCTTGGGGATGCCCAAGGCACCCCAAGTAAATATTTCAAGGATAATCAAGCATCTAAGCTTGGGGATGCCCCGGTTGGCATCCCATCTTTCTTCTTCAACAATTATCGGTATATCTCGGTTTTTGTTTTGTTCACATGATATGCGTCTTTTGTGTTTATTTATTTTTTCTTTTCCTTTATGCACCATGCTATTATGAGATAGTCCTTCATTGATTTATAGAGTGCTTCATGCGCTTTGATACGTCTCCAACGTATCTATAATTTTTTATTATTCCATGCTATTATATTATCTGTTTTGGATGTTTTATATGTATTAATATGTTGTTTTATATGATTTTTGGGACTAACGTATTAACCTAGAGCCCAGTGTCAGTTTCTGGTTTTTCCTTGTTTTAGAGTTTCGCAGAAAGGAATACCAAGCGGAGTCCAAACGGAATAAAACTTTCACGATGATTTTTCTTGGACCAGAAGACGCCCAGGAGACTTGGAGTGCAAGTCAGAAGAGCCACGAGGCGGCCACAAGGGTGGAGGGCGCGCCTAGGGGGGTAGGGCGCGCCCCCGACCTTGTGGGCCCCTCGATGACCCCCTGACCTAGATCTTCCTCATATATATTCCCAAATATCCCAAAAACTTCCAGGGGAGCCACGACACCACTTTTCCACCGCCACAACCTTCTATAACCATGAGATCCCATCTAGGAGCCTTTTCCGGCATCCTGCCGGAGGAGGATTCGATCACGGAGGGCTTCTACATCACCACCATTGCCTCTCCGATGAAGCGTGAGTAGTTTACCACAGACCTACGGGTCCATAGCTAGTAGTTAGATGGCTTCTTCTCTCTCTTTGATTCTCAATACAAAGTTCTCCTTGATGTTCTTGGAGATTTATTCGATGTAATACTCTTTTGCGGTGTGTTTGTCGAGATCCAATGAATTGTGTATTTATGACCAGCTTATCTATGAATATTATTTGAATCTTCTCTGAATTCTTATATGCATGATTTGATATCTTTGAAAGTCTCTTCGAACTATCGATTTGGTTTTGCCAACTAGATTGGCTTTTCTTGCAATGGGAGAAGTGCTTAGCTTTGGGTTCAATCTTGCGGTGTCCTTTCCAGTTACAGTAGGGGCAGTAAGGCACGTATTGTATTGTTGCCATCGAGGATAACAAGATGGGTTTTTCATCATATTGCTTGAGTTTATCCCGCTACATCGTGTCATCTTACTTAATGAAATTAATACTCTAGATGCAGGCAGGAGTCGGTCGATGTGTGAAGTAATAGTAGTAGATGCAGAATCGTTTCGGCCTACTTGACACGGACGCGATGCCTATATTCATGATCATCGCCTTAGATATTGTCATAACTTTGCGATTTTCTATCAATTGCTCGACAGTAATTTGTTCACCCACCATAATAATTCCTATCTTGAGAGAAGCCTCAGGTGAAACCTATGGACCCGGGTCTATTTTCCATCATATAAGTTTCCGATCTACAATTTTAGTTTCCTATTTGCTTTCTTTGCAATCTTTTACGTTCCGTTCCATAAACCAAAAATACCAAAAATATTACTTTGCCGTTTATCCATCTATATCAGATCTCACTTGCAAATAACCATGAAGGGATTGACAACCCCTTTATCGTGTTGGGTGCAAGTTGGTGTTTGTTTGTGCAGGTATTCGGTGGCTTGTTGCATTATCTCCTACTGGATTGATACCTTGGTTCTCAAGAGCTGAGGGAAATACTTACTCTACTTTGCTGCATCACCCTTTCCTCTTCAAGGGAAAAACCAACGCAACCTCAAGAGGTAGCATGCTTCACTTAAATCTTTTGAGTATGGCTTTATAGAATGCTCTTTGTGCTTCACTTAAATCTTTTGAGTATGGCTTTATAGAATGCCTTTGTGCTTCACTTAAATCTTTCGAGTATGGCTTTATAGAATGCTTCGTATGCTTCACTTATATATTTTGAGCTTGGATATTGGTCAGTCTATATTAATTGTAGAATGCTCTATGAACTTCACTTATATCTTTTGGAGTATGAATAAAATTATCATTGAAATTGGGCTTGGAAGAGTATCATTAAAATATCATGCCTAGCTAAAAAGGCATTAAAGAAAAGCGCTTGTTGGGAGAACAACCCAATATTTAACCCTACTGTTTTTGTGTGTTCTCATGATTATGCTACTGTAGTAATCATGTTTTATAGCTTTTGTTTCAATAAAGTGCCAAGTAATACCTTTGGGATGATCTATGGTGATAGTTGATTTGATCTTGCTGAAAAACAGAAACTTTTATGCTCATTGTCAGAATTTTTAAAAATCACAAAAGCGTGCTTTTGAACTGAATTTTTTACACAAGATTGATATACAAATTTCCTTGGTTGTCCTAATTTTTCAGGATTTTTGGAGTAGCACAAGTTTTATTTCTGTTCAGATCATTACAGACTGTTCTGTTTCTGGCAGATTCTGTTTTCAATGCATAGTTTGCTTGTTTTCTAGTTTCTATGGCTTATATTGCTCAATATAAATTTTAGAAGTGATATGGTACAGTAGGAATTGTGTGAGAACAATTATGAACCTCATGTTGACAGTACCAAAGTGAATGATTTGCTCTTTATCATACTACCATCTCACGAAGTTTTGTTAAGTTTTGTGTGATTGAAGTTTTCAAGTTTTGGGTAAGATATCGATACAAAGAGAATAAGGAGTGGAAAGACCCTAAGCTTGGGGATTCCCAAGGCACCCCAAGGTAATATTCAAGGAAGAATCAAGCGCCTAAGCATGGGGATGCCCTAGAAGGCATCCCCTCTTTCATCTCCAAAACCATCGGTATACCTTACTCGGAGCTATATTTTTATTCGTCACATGATATGTGTTTTGCTTGGAGCGTATTTTCATTTTACTGACTGTTTGAATAAAATCATTGGATCTGAAATCTTGAATGATAGAGAGTCCTCCCATGGCTATTTAACTATTTGACTACTCATTGATCTTCACTTATATCCTATGAGTAAATGGTTGAATGAATTGAATATCATAAATATGAAATTATATATGCTTCATATGCTTATCCCATGGGGAGTAATGAATTCGCATATAAGAAGTATAGGTGGTAAAATTTATTGAAAGTTAGCAAACACAACATTGGTCACTTGAACAATTCATGAAAGAATATTGAAGGAAGAGAGATTTCACATATAAATATACTATCTTGAACATATTATATGATTGTGAGGCCCATTAATTATTTTCAAACATGAGCAAATTAGTTAAAGTTGGAAAAGGAAGACAACGTAATGAGTTATGTTTGGGTATATTTGCATACAGAAGTTAGACTGTTATGGATCCTCTAACATGTGGTGCTTGCTTAGGATCTTTTGCTAGCCAAACTTTGTACTAAGTAGAGATATTGCTTGTGCATCCAAAACCCTTAAACCCTGTTTCATACCATAAGTGTCCACCATATCTACCTATGGATTGAATAAGATCCTTCAAGTAAGTTGTCATCGGTGCAAAAAGCAATAAAAATTGCTCCTCAATATGTATGATCTTTTATTGTAAGGGAAAATAAGCGTTGTACGAACTTGTGATGGTAAAGAAATAAAAGCGACGGACTGCATAATAAAGGTTGCTATCACAAAGGGAAATACAACGTGACGTTCCTTTGCATTAAGGGTTTGCACATCCAAAATTAAAAAGCGCATGACAACCTCTGCTTCCCTCTGCGAAGAGTCAATAGTATTCCTTCTTATTTCAACCTCAATTATTCTTTAGTTGGCAAGCATCATGTGGTGGGGAAATATCCAAGCATATATGGCCATTCAAAAATATTTGATCATGAATTATTATTGTTGACAATTATCTATATAATAAATAAGTTGGGAGGCGAAACATTAAGCCCCTATCTTTCTCTGTGTTGACGGATACTATTTGTTCTAAAAATATGCTTTGAGTGTTAGCAATCATGGAAGACTATATGATAGTTGAGTATGTGGAATTTTCTAAATCAAAGCTCTTACATAGACCCTTCCTGAAAATAAGATGAATTGCAATTGTTTGGTGACTGAAAGCCTAGTTTGTTAGTTCTCAAGAAAATTTATGGTCTATACTTTAACATGTGAATAGCTTGCTACTTGATCATGAGAAGTTTTATGAGATGATCTACTGTTTATAATAAAGGATAATGCTATAAAAAGTGTTTGGAACTATCATTGATCAAATTTATGCACTATGCTAGCATTCACACTTCATAAATTATTTCTTTTATCATTTACCTACTCGAGGACGAGCAGGAATTAAGCTTGGGGATGCTGATATGTCTCCAACGTATCTAAAATTTATGAAGTATTCATGCCATGTTTACAACAATTTTATATGGTTTTGGTATGATTTGATTAGGACTAATGTGACGCCCGGGTAATTAAGCTACAGTAATCCCCACTAATGATGCCACGTCACCTCGGTTACTGTGATCAAACTCACGTTGATTCGAACCCGGTTCAAATTCAAATTGAAAACATAGGCAAACAACAAAAGTTTCCAAACTTTAAAACTAAAATGTTCGAAGTGAACTAAATAATGCATAGGTAATTATGGTGGAGAAGCCAAACTTTGATAAAGTGTGTAAAGGCTCTAAAATAATTAAAACAGTAGTTAAAACAATTAAATAAAACAGAAAATAGAAAAGGAATAATAAAAATAAAACAAGAAAAAAAGGAAGAAGGGGAGAAGGCACCCCCCTCATTTGGTCATGCCCAAAGAGGCCGCCAGTCAAACACCGCCCACCGCCACCCCACTCCCTTTACCACCCCCCACCGACCGAAGCCCTAGCCCCGATTCCCCACTCCTCTCACTCCCCCCCCCCACGCCCTTCCCGATCCACCACCGCCGCCCCCCCCGATCCCCTCTGGATCGGGGCAGCGACCGCGACGCCCGGCGTCCGCTGCCGACCCCGTCGGCCAAACCCCTTCCCCCGTCACTCCCTCGTCTCCCCCTCTCTTCCCCGATCCAGAACGGATCGGGGCCGACCATGATCGCCGCCCGATGCCACTTCCCGTCGCCGGACGACCCCCACGCGCCCGACGACGCTTCCCTGCCGCCCGACGCCAGACGCCGCCGCTGGTGCCGCCCGGCCCGTCGCCGGACCTCGCCGACGCCATCCTCGCCGCCCCCCCGGCCTTGCTCCTCACCGCGCCGCCGCCCGCCGGACTCCTCCGCACCCTCCTCTCCGTCGCCGACTTCGGCCCGACCTCACCACCTCGACGCTGTCGATCGCGGATCCCGCTTCCTCGCGGATCTCCACCCGCCGCCGCTCGTCCCGTCCTCCTCCTCGAGCTCGCTGCCACTCCCCTACACCGTTCGTGAGCATTCCCTCTCTTCCGTCCCGTCGCTCGTTCGGCCGCGGCGTGGCCGACATGCGCCGACCGCCCCTCGCCCGTTACCCGCTTCCGCGCTGTCGCCACGGCGCCCTAGCGCCCTCCCGACGCCTCGGCCTCCTGCCGCCATCCATCCGCAGCCACCATGGGCGCGTCTCCTCCTGCCACAACCCCTCCACCAGACGCCCTGCGCCCGCTCCGCCCACCGGTCGCATGCCATCCTCCGCCGCCTCTGCCTGGCGGCACGGCGTGCGCCGTGTGCGTGCCTGCGCCCCTCGGGCATCTTTGTTCGAGGCGACATACCGCCGTCGATGCTTCAGCCAGATTAACACACACACCGCCTGGCGGCCTCTGAGCCATCACGGGTGGGGCCCGATGCCCCTCTGGGCCACAGACACATGGGGCCCAGCCCCTGGAACGTTTATTTATTTAAAAGAAAAAAAGAAAAGAAGAAGGAAGAATAAATAATAAATATAATAATTAAAAGATTAATTAATTAATTAATTAACTAGAGAATTAATTAACTTAATTAAACCAGATTAGATTAACCTAATCATTTAGTTAAAACTAATTAACCCTGTTTAATTACTATGAGTCAATGACATGCGGGACCCACTGTCAGGGTTGACTTAGTCAACCTGTTGATCTGCCGACGTCGGATGACATCATGCTGACGTCATAAATACATTTTTCGAATTAATTAATTAATTAATTAAATTCCAGAAATTATTAAAATCTTTTAAAAATCATATCTTTTAATCCGTAACTCGGATTAAAATATTTTCAACATGAAAGTTGCTCGAACGATTTGAGACGAATCCGGATCGCAGTCCGCTCGTCCGCCGCACACCCCTAACCTATCAAACCTGCAACTTTCCCCCGCCCCTCTCTTGAAAACGCTAAACACCGGGATATTTTCCGGATGTTTCTTAACCGTACCACCTCGTACCACGTTAGGTCACCTCTAGCACCGCTTTTGTTATGTTATGCTTTGATTGCTCGTTATTTATTATGTCCCCCCTCCGTTACTTTTTTCCGGTAGACCCGAGACCGCTGCCGCAGAACCCCATCTGGATCGATCGGCGGAGTCGACGACCCCTCTCTTGCCGGTGCAACCAGCAAGCCCCCTTGATCACGGATATCGCCTACTCTTCTCTATACTTGCTTGCATTAGAGTAGTGTAGCTTATTCTTGCTTCGATTAATCCTATCTTTCTTGCATAGCCTTGTCCTTGTTACTACTGTTGTTATCTTTACCTGCTATCCTATTGCTTAGTATAGGATGCTAGTGTTCCATCAGTGGCCCTACATTCTTGTCCGTCTGCCATGCTATACTACCGGGCTGTGATCACTTCGGGAGGTGATCACGGGTATATACTATATACTTTACACTATTACATTACCTGTGGTACTGTTCGGAGATGGGGCTGAAAGGACGGGTGGCTCCATCCCGGTAGAGGTGGGCCTGGGTTCCCGACGGCCCCCGACTGATACTTTGTGGCGGAGCGACATGGCAGGTTGAGACTACCAGGGTGAGAGGTGGGCCTGGCCCTGTTCGGCGTTCGCGGTTACTTAACACGCTTAACGAGGTCTTGGTATTTGATCTGAGTTGGCTACGAGCTTATACGCACTAACCATCTACGCGGGAGTAGTTATGGGTATCCCGCGTCGTGGTATCAGCCGGCACTTCGGACGTCACGACGAGCGGCGCGCTACCGGATTGGACTGGACGCTTTCTTTGGGCTAGGTCTGCTTCCGCCACAGACGCAACGTCAGTGTGTGTGCTTTCGCGATGGGCCCACCCTGCGCGCTTAGGTTTAGACCGGCGTGTTGGCCTCTCTGTTGTGCCTAGGTGGGGCTGCGGCGTGTTGATCTTCCGCGGCGGGCATGACCCCGGAAAGTGTGTCCGCCAAATGGGATCAAGCGTCTTTGGGTAAGATGGTGCACCCTGCGGGAAGTTAATCTATTCGGATAGCCGTGATCTTTGGTAACAGGACGACTTGGAGTTATACCTTGAGCTTATGACAACTAGAACCGGATACTTGATAAAACACACCCTTCCAAGTGCCAGATACAACCGGTGGTCGCTCTCGCTCAGGGATATGAGCAGGGGATCGCCGGGTACGATTATTGCTATGTGATGTTACTTGGAGGACTTCAGTTTGCCCTCCTATACCTGTGGCAAGACAGGTGTCCAGAAGCATAGTCTTCGTTAAGACTAGCTACCCCCTCTTATTCTGGCATTCTGCAGTTCAGTCCACTGATATGGCTTTTACACATATATCCATGCATATGTAGTGTAGCTCCTTGCTTGCGAGTACTTTGGATGAGTACTCACGGTTGCCTTGTTCCCCCTTTTCCCCTATCTATACTCGATTGCTGCAACAGACGATGGAGCCCAGAGCGACGCCACCGTCGATGGCGACTACTACTCGGAGGTGCCTACTACTACGTGCAGCCCGGCGGACGACCAGGAGTAGCTTAGGAGGATCCTGCGGAGGCCTGTTCCTCTTCGACCAGATCCCAGCTTTGTGCTAGCCATCTTATGGCACTTGTTTAACTTATGTCGTACTCTAGATATTGTTGCTTCCGCTGACTTGTCTATGATCGAGCACTTGTATTCGAGCCCTCGAGGCCCCCGGCTTGTGTTATGATGCTTGTATGACTTATTTTATTTGTAGAGTTGTGTTGTGATATCTTCCGTGAGTCCACGATCTTGATCGTACACATTTGCGTGCATGATTAGTGTACGATTGAATCGAAGGCGTCTGAAGTTGGTATCGAGCCGATCGCTGTAGGAATCCCTTCCCAACTCCTTGGCGAAGTCGAGTCTAGACATTGCAAAACTTTTACTAACTTGGTTGTGTGCCTTACGGGCCCACGCCGCCATCGGGTGGTACTAGGATCTTTTACTCCTCGACCTTTACTCGGGACTCTGAACTCTCTTCTATTCGGGTTAAATGAATTTGCTAAAAACAAAACTAACTTTAGGTTCTCGCAAGTACTTTCTCCGGAGAGCCCCTCACTTCGATGATCGTACGCTAATCGAAGATTCGAAGATACTCTCGATGTTCTCTCGAGACTTTGTGCCCATCACTTTTGCTATTCCTGACCACCGATAAATCCGTATGGATAACTACTTACACTTGCCATTCATACGATCATCCCCCATTGATCTTGTTATTACAAGATACCCCGAAGTTTTCTCTATTGTTCCGAGAAGACTTTGTGCCTACTGCCTAGCAGTTCTTTGCCACATGAATACCCCCTTCAAATAAATCCTCGCACTTGTTGAGTATCCGCTCAACCCCAGTTGTTCATGTGTTTCACAGAAGTCTTCAAAATACTATTCGATCTTCCGAAAGTCCTCTGGAGCCTTTGGCTCTTGAAATTCTTCCTTGCTTGCATTATGGTTAATCCCATAAGTCTCGTAGTCTTATTGACATTCCTTGCCATTATCATTTTGAGTCTGTTGACTCAATATGTTTGCGACTACTCGCAACCATCATTGATCCTTATAAATTACCTTTCCGGCTGAGCTGACATTCTTCTAACTGGAATTGGTTCTCGACCAATCCAATTGTCGCTTGATTGTACCCTAAGGCTATTCAACTTATCCATCCCTAATCGAGCATTGCTTCGACCCCTGATTTGGGAATCATAATTCCTTTGCATTTGACAATTGAGTTAGTCATTGTTTCTATAATTTGATCTCCTTGCATTCTTCTTCCTCTAGTTGAGTCTCGATGCTCACGTCGGATCCTCGTGGACCACCGATCCTTTGTTGGATTTTATCCGACAACGCCTTCATATTCAATAACCTTGTGAGCCTTTCCTCTGATACATAATGCCTTTGGTAAATTGTATCCTCTGCTTTCTCAACCATGCTCTGCCTTCGAGCTTGAGTTAATTATTTCTAAATATTTGGTATATGATTCCAAGAAGCCCCTATGGGTAGAACATATGCCTTCACTAAACCGTGTGAACCCAAAAGTTTTCACGAATCATACTCTTCTGGTGCTTAGCCAGATAAAATTTCAACACTGCAACTTCATCGAACGTGAGAAGTGAATGAAGGGTTATGCATTGGAGAAGTGGGAGTCGACCTTGAACTTGTGTTCATGCCCATGGACACGATGTAGATCTTATCATTAAAGCTTCTCTTAAATTAATTATTCCTTTGGTATAAGTTCATCTTATATCAGGGATCGGGCCTTTTGCAATCGTGGTTCCGACCATGTTCTCTTTTGAATACCATTTCTCGTGCAAGTTTTAGCACTTGTCTTCGGTAGAGCAATAACCCCGTCCAACCTCTACTTTGATATGTCATCGAGTATTACCCCGGTATCTCGAGATTATCATGGAACCGCATAACTTCTTATGAGTTCTTCATCAAGTGCTACCTTCCCACGGATTCCAATTTTTCACGGGCTCTGAGTTATTAAACACTCAAAGACACCGATAACTGAACCGAGTCCGCACGACGGTTCAACAACTCTTTAGTAAGCTTCTATAAGTACGAGTTTGTATCCGACCACGCCATTCCGAGCCTGTTTGGCTATATCATTGTCGTGATGATTTTAACTGTGCTACCCGGTCCTCCTTCTCGGAGCACAATTTTCGACGATGAACTAACCTTACGTCGATCCTCATCGTCATATCTTTTCGCCTTGAACAACAAGCTTGGTTTCGAGTTTGTGTCGTACCCTTGGTTCCAATAACCTTTCACTTCATCATTACTTTGACTTGATGTCGTCGCCGATCGACTACATCTTCATGAACTCTCGCGACAAAGGTGTCGTGATCATCAACATTCTGAGCTCATCCAGGATATCAATTGTATTCGTGATGAGAAAACCCATCCTTGCCCTCGATGATTTGTATTATCACCGACCACTCTATTGCCTTCCCACCAACACAAGCTTGTTCATGTTTTGTGTTATACCTTGAGTTCCTTGCTATCCAGCAATTACTCTTCTTTACCTTGGAGTATTACCATCCTTTATGTCAAGAATGTTCTGAGATTTGTTCCATCTCTTGAGAATTCTTGACATAGAAATACTCCTCACCATCACCATTCCTTCTTGGTCCCCGTGTTAATGCCAACAAGTGGACGGTGTTGTTTGGATTCTTTCCTTCTAGCAACCCTATTTTTTTTTGAAGTTAATGGTCGATGGTTCATTCTTAGGCTATCGATTATTGAATCACCATTCTGACACTGGTCGTGCAACCCAACCCATCGGGCGCACCTTTCAACCAATGTTTACTTGTGTATGTTTTCCTCGAGCATACTTCCTTATATCATTTGATCTGACAAATGTTATCTCTTTGTTCACTTAATTGTGGAAGTCCATCTTTTGGGAATCTCGGTGAACTGCCGTTGAGTTCACCAGACACCTCCTTGTCCTCTCCTTGGGTTAATGATGGACTCTTGTTAACGGAAATCACTTCATAGTTCATTTCCCGAGAATCTTACAATGTCATCTCGTCAATTTGCGTTGCACCTTTTCTTCTCGGTATCCTAAGTCCGAGGTATCCCGACACCAATCGGATCTGAATCTCGGTCGATATGATGGTTGGGACAACTTTCCAAGATTTATGATGTTGATCCTTTGATGACCCGTAGCGAGGATGTCATGCCTAGCACCCCCGGCCGGAGGACCTATCATTATAGATTCCTTTTCAGAAGGTTATCCGTTCATCCATGAGGAAATTGTAAGACTTATTCTACAAGTTATTCCTGATGAATCCTTCGTGTTTCCAAAGTCTGATCTTCACCTAAAGGCCATGTCAATGCTATCTCGAAGCATGTCAATGGTACTCCGATTTTCAACAGGAACATTTGAAGCACGATGCTAAATTTTATTTATCATTTATCCTAACACCGTTGTATGGGTAATATCATGAGATTCCTCCCCCCCTTACCTAAAGAGTTTTCTACATTATATCCTGCCATGGATATCATGCTCTGCTTGTCCTTGGTAAGGATATATCCCTGAAATATGTGTTTAAACACATTTTCCTTTCCATTGTTCTGTTTAATATGATAACCATATTTTACCTTCCATTGGTTGTTTTGAACCTTTCTTGTGATCTATATGATCTAAGCTGCAATATTCTACTGCTTATGTAAACACCTCGAGGTACAACTCTGTCAGTAAGAACCCGTTACTATTGTTGATGACATTCTGGTAGCCACCGATGGACGAGAACCTTGCCTATTGGTCCGCCTCGTTCAACGAGCAGGAAAGTGGTTCTCTTCATCCCTCGCCCTTGGTACCGATGTTGTTGCCGACATAACTGACATGCTACTCTCTGACACGCCTTGCTATAGTGATCGTACAAGATGTCAGCCCCCTTTCTACTTTTAACCCACATGGTGGGCCCATAACCCACAGGTCCACAGGATCGAAACCTGACTCTCCTGTACAACCTGTTGTCAAAGAGGTTCCTCGCGAGTGGCCTCGTATGTAATTCACGGGCCACCTTCAGGTCTGATATCGGACACAATGCTTATTCCCATTGTTTTGACCCTTCCACGCCCTATAACAGGCATCAACTTAATGGATCGACCTCTTCAAGAAGAGCAACCCAAAACCGAGAAGGGTTGTTAGAATTTCGTAACCAGAGCTTTCCCCTTACTCCCCTCTTAAATCTCGGGACGAGATTTCTTGTAGTGGAGGAGAATTGTGACGCCCGGGTAATTAAGCTACAGTAATCCCTGCTAATGATGCCACGTCACCTCGGTTACTGTGATCAAACTCACGTTGATTCGAACCCGGTTCAAATTCAAATTGAAAACATAGGCAAACAACAAAAGTTTCCAAACTTTAAAACTAAAATGTTCGAAGTGAACTAAATAATGCATAGGTAATTATGGTGGAGAAGCCAAACTTTGATAAAGTGTGTAAAGGCTCTAAAATAATTAAAACAGTAGTTAAAACAATTAAATACATGCCTATTGAATTTTATAAAATATTAAACTATTTTATTCAATGTTGAGAATTAAGGTGGCAGTAGTATATTTATAAATAAAAATTTAGGTGCTAGTGTTTTTATAAAACTAAGATAAAAGAGGAACTAAAATAAAACAGAAAACAGAAAAGGAATAATAAAAATAAAACAAGAAAAAAAGGAAGAAGGGGAGAAGGCACCCCATCCTTTGGCAGCGGCCCAAAGAGGCAACCAGTCAAACACCGCCCACCGCCACCCCGCACTCCCTTTACCACCCCCCACCGAATCAAGCCCTAGCCCGATTCCCCACTCCTCTCACTCCCCCACGCCCTTCCCGATCCACCACCGCCCCCGATCCCTCCGATCGGGCAGCGATCATGACGCCCGGCGTCCGCTGCCGACCCGTCGGCCAAACCCTCCCGTCACTCCCTCGTCTCCCCTCTTCCCCGATCCAGAACGGATCGGGGCCGACCATGATGCGCCGCCGATGCCACTTCCGTCGCGGGCGACCCCACGCGCCGACGACGCTTCCCGCCGCCCGACGCCGTCGTCGCCGCTGGTGCCGCCCCGGCCCCGTCGCCGGACCTCGCCGAACGCGTCGTCCTCGCCGCCCCCCTCCCGGCCTTGCTCCTCACCCGCCGACGCCGCCCCACCCGGACTCCTCCGCACCCCTCCTCTCCATCGCCGACTCGGCCCCGACCTCACCACCTCGACGCCGTCAACTGCCGGATCCCGCTTCCTCGCCGGATCTCCACCCCGCCGTCGCTCGTCCCCGTCCTCCTCCTCGAGCTCGCTGCCACTCCCCTACACCGTTCGTGAGCATTCCCTCTCTTTCCGTCCCCGTCGCTCGTTCGGCCGCCCGTGGCGCTTGTCATGTTGCCGGCCCCTGCCGTTGCCGCTTCCGCCGCTTCTTCACACACGGCGCCCTGCGCCCTCCCGACGCCTCGGCCTCCTGCCGCCAGCCATCCGCAGCCACCATGGCGCGTCTCCTCCTGCCACAACCCCCTCGGCCCACCAGACGCCCTGCGCCCGCTCCGCCCACCGGTCCACGGCCATCCTCCGCCGCCTCCCTCAGCCACAGCCGGCGTCGCCGTGTGCGTGCCTCGCCCCTCGGGCATCTTGTTGTCGAGCGACAGCTGCGCCCGTCGATCGCCCAGCCCGTACACACACCGCCCGGTCGGCCTCTGAGCCCTTCTGCGGGTGGGGCCCGATGCCCTCTCCCACAGACACATGGGGCCCAAACAGAACCTTTATTTATTTAAAAGAAAAAAAGAAAAGAAGAAGGAAGAATAAATAATAAATATAATAATTAAAAGATTAATTAATTAATTAATTAACTAGAGAATTAATTAACTTAATTAAACCAGATTAGATTAACCTAATCATTTAGTTAAAACTAATTAACCTGTTTAATTACTATGAGTCAATGACATGCGGGACCCATCGTCGAGGTTGACTTAGTCAACCTGTTTGACTCTTGACGTCAAGATGACATCATGCTTGATGTCATAAATACATTTTTCAATTAATTAATTAATTAATTAAATTCCGAAATTATTAAAATCTTTTAAAAATCATATCTTTTAATCCGTAACTCGGATTAAAATATTTTCAACATGAAAGTTGCTCAGAACGACGAGACGAATCCGGATACGCAGTCCGTTCGTCCGCCGCACACCCCTAACCTATCAAACCTGCAGGATACTTTGTGGCGGAGCGACATGGCAGGTTGAGACTACCAGGGTGAGAGGTGGGCTGGCTGCCTGTTCGGCGTTCATGGTTACTTAACACGCTTAACGAGGTCTTGGTATTTGATCTGAGTTGGCTCTGAGCTTATACGCACTAACCATCTACGCGGGAGTAGTTATGGGTATCCCGCGTCGTGGTATCGGTAAAGCACTTGAGACGTCGGACGGAGTGGCGCGCGCGGATTGGACTGAACGCTTTCTTTGGGCTAGGTGCGCTTCGGCAGCGTCACGAACGCAGGTGTGCTCGAGGCGATGGGCCTGCCCTGCGGCGCTTAGGTTTAGACCGCGTGTTGGCCTCTCTGTTGTGCCTAGGTGGGGCTGCGACGTGTTGATCTTCCGCGGCGGGCATGACCCGGAAAGTGTGTCCGGCCAAATGGGATCAAGCGTCTTTGGGTAAGATGGTGCACCCTGCAGGAAGTTAATCTATTCGGATAGCCGTGATCTTGATAATGGGACGACTTGGAGTTGTACCTTGAGCTTATGACAACTAGAACCGGATACTTGATAAAACACACCCTTCCAAGTGCGGATACAACGGTGGTCGCTCTCGCTCGTGGATATGAGCAGGGATCGCGGCACGATTATTGCTATGTGATGTTACTTGGAGGACTTCAGTTTGCCCTCCTATACAGTGGCAAGACAGTGTCCGAGCATAGTCTTTGTTAAGACTAGCTACCCCCTCTTATTCGGCATTCTGCGATTCAATCCATCGATATGGCTTTTACACATATATCCATGCATATGTAGTGTAGCTCCTTGCTTGCGAGTACTTTGGATGAGTACTCACGGTTGCCTTGTTCCCCTTTTCCCTATCTATACTCGATTGCTGCAACAGACGATGGAGCCCAGGGCGACGCCACCGTCGATGACGACTACTACTCTGGAGGTGCCTACTACTACGTGCAGCCCGGCGACGACGACTGGAGTAGCTTAGGAGGATCGAGCAGGAGGCCTATTCCTCTTCGATCAGATCCCGATTTGTGCTAGCCATCTTTTGGCACTTGTTTAACTTATGTCCGTACTCGAGATATTGTTGCTTCCGCTGACTTCGTCTATGATCGAGCACTTGTATTCGAGCCCTCGAGGCCCCTGGCTTGTGTTATGATGCTTGTATGACTTATTTTATTTGTAGAGTTGTGTTGTGATATCTTCCCGTGAGTCCCTGATCTTGATCGTACACATTTGCGTGCATGATTAGTGTACGATTGAATCGGGGGCGTCACAACTAACCTAGACTGGCGCTTTTTTTAGCAGAACTACCGTGGTGTCGTTTTTTTGTGCAGAAATAAAAGTTCTCGGAATGGGCTGAAAATTTATGGTGATTTTTTTGGACCAAAAGAGAACCTCAAAGCACAAGAGTTGGACCAAAAGAGTCCCGAGGCGACGACAAGGTAGGCGGGCGTGCCCTACCCCCCGGGAGGGTGTTCCTACCTTGTCGCTGCCTCGTGGACCCCCTTGACGTGAGACCGACGCCAAAAATTCCTATAAATACCAAAACCCCTAGAAATAAACCTAGATCAGAAGTTTCACCGCCGCAAGCCTCTGTAGCCACGGAAAATCAATCTAGGCCCTCTCCGGCACCCTCCCGGAGGGGGCCATCATCACTGGAGGCCATGGAGGAGGAAGCCTGAAGGGGGCCATCATCACCATCGAGGCCACGGACCAGAGGGATAACCTCTCCCCATCTAGGGGGAGGCCATGGAGGAGGAATGATACATATCCAACGTATCTATAATTTTTGATTGCTCCATGCTATATTATCTACTGTTTTGGACCATATTGGGCTTTATTTTCCACTTTTATATTACTTATGGGACTAACCTATTAACCGGAGGCCCAGCCCAGAATTGTTGTTTTTTTGCCTGTTTCAGTGTTTCGAAGAAACGGAATATCAAACGGAGTCCAAACGGAATGAAACCTTCGGGAACGTGATTTTGTCACCGAATATGATCCAGGAGACTTGAACCCCACGTCAAGAAAGAAGGGAGGCGACCACGAGGGTGGAGGGCATGCGCCCCCTGCCTCGTGGGCCCCCCTTTGCTCCACCGACGTACTCCTTCCTCCTATATATACCTCACGCACCAAACGATCGACACGGAGCCAAAACCTAATTCCACCGCCGCAACCTTCTCAGATCCACGAGATCCCATCTTGGGGTCTGTAGAAGCTTCGCCGGAAGGGGAATCCACCACGGAGGGCTTCTACATCATCACCATAGCCCCTCCGATGAAGTGTGAGTAGTTTACCTCAGACCTTCGGGGTCCATAGTTAGTATCTAGATGGATTCTTCTCTCTTTTTGGATATCAATACAATGTTCTCCCCCTCTCTCGTGGAGATCTATTCGATGTAATCTTCTTTTTGCGGTGTGTTTGTTGAGACCGATGAATTGTGGGTTTATGATCAAGATTATCTATGAACAATATTTGAATCTTCTCTGAATTATTTTATGTATGATTGGTTATCTTTGCAAGTCTCTTCGAATTATCAGTTTGGTTTGGCCTACTAGATTGGTTTTTCTTGCAATGAGAGAAGTGCTTAGCTTTGGGTTCAATCTTGCGGTGTCCTTTCCCAGTGACAGTAGGGGCAACAAGGCACATATTGTATTGTTGCCATCGAGGATAACAAGATGGTTTTTTTTATCATATTGCATGAATTTATCCCTCTACATCATGTCATCTTGCTTAAGGCGTTACTCTGTTTTCTGAACTTAATACTCTAGATGCATCTTTGGATAGCGGTCGATGAGTGGAGTAATAGTAGTAGATGCAGGCGAGTCGGTCTACTCTTCTCGGACGTGATGCCTATATACATGATCATACCTAGATACTCTCATAACTATGCTCAATTACATCAATTGCTCAACAGTAATTTGTTCACCCACCGTAGAATACTTATGCTCTTGAGAGAAGCCACTAGTGAAATCTATGGCCCCCGGGTCTATTCTCATCATATCAGTCTTCCATCACTTTATTATTGCTTTGTTTTTACTTTGCCCTTTTATTTTACTTTGCATCTTTTTACCAAAAATATTATTTATCATCTCTATCAGATCTCACTCTCGTAAGTGACCGTGAAGGGATTGACAACCCCTAATCACGTTGGTTGCGTTGAGCTATTTGTTTTGTGTAGGTACGAGGGACTTGCGTGTAGCCTCCTACTGGATTGATACCTTGGTTCTCAAAAACTGAGGGAAATACTTACTCTACTCTGCTGCATCACCCTTTCCTCTTCAAGGAAATCCAACGCAGTGCTCAAGAGGTAGCAAGGAAGCAAAAGGGGGAGATTCTCTCCCCCCTCTCTCCAGGTGGCGCCTGACTGCTACCAGGGGAACCATCGCTGCGGTGATCGTCTTCATCTTCATCACCTTCCTCATCTCTTTTCGACGGTCCACTCTCCCGCACCCTGCTATAATGACCTACTTGAACATGGTGCTTTATGCCACATATTAGAATCCAATGATGTGTTGCCATCCTATGATGTGTTGCCGTCCTATGATGTTTTGAATATCTTTTGGGTTGATTGATGATCTAGATTGGTTTGAGTTGTATGTTTTTTTGGTGCTGTCCTATGGTGCATTCCGTGCCGCACACACGTGAAGGATTCACGCTGTAGGGTGTTGCAATACATTCATGATTCGCTTATAGTGGGTTGCTTGAGTGACAGAAGCATAAACCCGAGTAAGGGTGTTGTTGCGTATGGGATAAAGGGGACTTGATACTTTAATGCTATGGTTGAGTTTTACCTTAATGACCTTTAGTAGTTGCGGATGCTTGCTAGAGTTCCAATCGTAAGTGTATATGATCCAAGAAGAGAAAGTATGTTAGCTTATGCCTCTCCCTCATATGAAATTGCAATGACGACTACCGATCTTGTTAACAATTGCCTAGGATAATTTCGCAGACCGATCCATCATTATTCCACACTCGCTATTTATAATATATAGTAATTCTAACTTCGTATTAACATCACCTATTTTTATATTTTAGTTCTCCGGTTTCATACAAGCCTATCTTATTCATACCCACAACGTACTTTTATTCCTCATTTCTAGATGGAAACAAACATTCGGTGTACATAGAGTCGTATCAGTGGCAGATAGGACTTGAGAGAATATTGATCTTACCTTTAGCTCCTTGTGGGTTTGACACTCCATACTTATCACTTCCACCTCTGGAAATTGCTATGATGATTCCTTGCACTTGGGGATTATCACTTGCCGTCCATTGTGATCACAATGTACTTGTGAATATGTGCCAAAGAGTGGCTCACCCACAGTGGAGTAGGGGGGAGAAATCTACTAGTATTCATCGAGCTAGCGCAATCAAGAAAGGTGGTACATCTTGATTAGGTCAAGATCTTCATCATCTAGCTCAAATGTATTTTGTGCAAGGCAAAGGTTTGTCCTTGATAGGTTTACTATTTTACCGGTCTCATGGTGTTCGTTGGGAGACCTGATTATAGGATCGATAGCCGTACTATCAAGGGGGGCTCTTGTGTGAGTAGCTTATTCGTACTGTTCGTAGAGAGCTCAAACCATTGCATCTTTGGCATCATATTTCTTGGTTATTTTTTGGCTTTTCTCTTTGTGAGATTTTAGAGCTTGTGGTTATCTTCGTGACAAGCTCTAGTCCATCAAAAACCGATTTGCTATTCATCTTCTTTTGCATTTTCGGTGTTGGAGTCTTTACTGGTCTTATTTCAGGAAGGATTCGCACCATTTTATTTTGGGTATTTTCTAAATTTTTATTTTTTGATATTTCTATCAATATTGTGTTATCCCTTGTCTTTAGCTTTCTAACAAACTTGATTTCGTCGAATTCAGAGTTCATTTGCAGAAGTTATGACTGTTTCAATTTTGCCGGTTCCCGCATCTGTCTGCCTACTGCGGGTGCCCATGGTCCTTGACCCCTGGGTGCCCGGGGTAACCCGAGCCCCTCCATAGACACCTCTCTAACAGGTCTGGGTTCCCAGGGTCTCAGACCCCCGGGGCCCTGGGGTCACCCGGGCCGCTCCCGACCTCCTCTGATCACCCCGGGTGCCCGGGCTCCTCCGCACCTCCTCTCAGCACCCTCTGGGTGCCCAAGGTTGAGACCCCCGGGTGCCAGGCCCCATTGCCCTTTTGCTTTCCTTGTATGTCCGGGTGCCCGGGGTTTTACCCTCGGGTGCCCGGACCCCTTTTGTCCGGGTGCCCAGGGTGGCGGTTGTGTGCAACAGCCATATTTTTCTTGGGGGTATTTATACCCCCTTCATAAGTGCATCTAGTGCCATCCCTAGTTGGTTTTGGAGTATTGACGACAAACATGGTTGAGGGACTAATGTGTTTGTGAGAATTGCAGGATAACACAGGTAGAAGTCTGATACGTCTCCAACATATCTATAATTTATGAAGTATTCATACTGTTATTTTATCATTCTTGGATGTTTTACAATTATTTTATAGCAACTTTATATCATTTTTTGGGATGAACCTATTGACCCAATGCCCAGTGCCAGTTGCTGTTTTTTGCTTGTTTTCTACATCGCAGGAAATTAATATGAAACGAAGTCCAAACACCGCGAAACTTTTTGGAGATTTTTTATGGACCAGAAGACATCCATTGGGCGGTCAGCACTGGGGGTGCCACGAGAGGCACAACCCACCAGGCATGCCAGGCCCCAGCGCGCCCTGGGTTGGGCCCACCTCGGTGGCCTCCCGCACCCCCTCTTTTCCCTATAAATTCACAAATATTCCAAAACCCTTCGGGGTTACCCTAGATCAGAAGTTCCGCCGCCGCAAGGCTCTGTAGCCACCGAAAACCATCTAGACCCTTTCTGGCACCCTGCCGGAGGGGGGAATCATCTCCGGTGGCCATCTACATCATCCCGGCGGCAACCACGATGAGGAGGGAGTAGTCCACCCTCGGGGCTGAGGGTTCGTACCAGTAGCTATTTGTTTAATCTCTCTCTCTCTCTCTCTCTCTCTCTCTCTCTCGTGTTCTTGAGATGTCACGATCTTGATGTATCGCGGGCTTTCTTAATATAGTCGGATCATATGGTGTCCCCCCCTCTATCTTGTTGTGATGAATTGAGTTTTTCCCTTTGAGATTTCGTTGTTATCGGATTGAATACTTTTATGGATTTGAGAACACTTGATATATGTCTTGCAATTTAATACTTGTGGTGACAATGGGGTATCATATTGATTCACTTGATATATGTTTTGGCACTCAACTCGCGGATTCCCGAGGTGACATTGGGGTAATCTATGCATAGGGGTTGATGCACGTTCTTGTCTTTGTTTCTCCGGTAGAAATCTTGGGGCACTCTTTGAGGTTCTCTGTGTTGGATTGAATATTATGAATATGAATTTGCTTTGGTGTTATTTTAGTACGAACTCTAGATAGATCGAACGGAAGGAATAGCTTTGTGTTATTTTAGTACAGACTCTTGAATAGATCAAACGGAAAGAATAGCTTTGAGGTGGTTTCGTACCCTACAAACAATTTATTCTTATGTTCTCCGCTAGATAAGAACTTTGGAGTGATTCTTCATCGCACTTTGAGGGATTGTTATATGATCCAATTATTATCATTGTTGAGAGATTGCACTAGCGAAAGTATGAACCCTAGGCCTCATTTTCAAGCATTGCAATACCGTTTTTATGCCCGTTTACTATTTGCTACCTTGCTGTTTTCATTTATTCAAATTACAAAAATATATTTCTACCATCCATATTACACTTTATCACCATCTCTTCGCTGAACTAGTGCACCTATACAATTTGCCATTGTATTGGGTGTGTTGGGGACACAAGAGATTTCTTGTATTTGGTTGCAGGGTCGTTTGAGAGAGACCATCTTCATCCTAGACCTCTCATAGATTGATAAACCTTAGGTCATCCACTTGAGGGAAAATTCCTACTGTCCTACAAAACTCCGCGCTTGGAGGCCCAACACGTGTCTACACGAATAAATTTGCATAGTAGACATCAAGCTCTTTTCTGGCGCCGTTGCCAGGGAGGTGATTGCGTGAAGGTATATCTTTAGATCTTGCAATCGAATCTTTTAGTTTCTTGTTTTATCACTAGTTTGGTTTATAAAAGAAAAATACATAAAAAATGTAATTGAGGTTGCATCATATTATTGATCATCTTTATAATATCTTTCTTGAAAATGATGGTTCGGAAAATTGTGCTCAATTGTTAGAAGAAGAAGTCACTAAAATGTTTGGCACATAATAATTGAATGATGAGCATGATTGCAATGTTGTTAGTATGAATTCTTTGAATATCCATGATGCTAATGATATGCAAAACCATAATCTTGGGAATGCTATGTTTGATGAAGATGATGTTTTTAGTTCCCCAAGTTTTGATGAGAAAATTTATTATGATGAAAGCATGCCTCCTATTTATGATGATTATACTTATGAAAGTGGATTTGGAGAGGTCATGACTTTATTTAATGATGATTCCACTATGTTGGAAGAAGTCACACTTGATTATGACGAAAAAGTTCCCATCTATGATGATTATGGTGATGACATGTATGCTATAAAGAATAATGATAACCATGAAACTTTTCATCATGATTTTAATTTTCAATCTCAGGATAGTTATTTTGTTGAGTTTGCTCCCACTACTATTCATGAGAATAAATTTGCTTATGTGGAGAGTAATAAAATATCTATTCTTGTGGATCATGAAAATAATGCTTTATGTGATAGTTATATTGTTTAATTCATTCATGATGCTACTGAAAATTATTATGAGAGTGGAACATATGCATCTACATATCTCAATAATATCAAGTTTCCTCACTATGTGTTGAAGTTTTCGAAGTTATGGATGTTTTGCCTTCCTATGCTAGTTGATTCTTGCTCCTATAAATTGTTTGCTCACAAAATCCCCATGCATAGGAAGTGGTTTAGACTTAAATGTTCTTGCCATGTGCTTCATGATGCTCTTGTTATGTTTCAATCCTTATCTTTTATGCGAGCATCATTGAACTCATCATGCGTAGCTAAAAGGCATTAAAGAAAAGAGCTTGTTGGGAGACAACCCAACACTTTTACTTACTGTTTTTGTGTGTTCACTTCATTATGCTACTATATTGATCATGTTTTATTGCTTTTGTTTCAATAAAGTGCCAAGTAAAGCCTTTGGGATCATGTTGGGTGATAGTTGATTTGATCTTGCTGAAAAACAGAAACTTTTGCGCTCACGAAAATAATTCTCATTTTTAACAGAAGAGTGATTTTGAGTTGATTCTTTTTTCATAAGTTTAATATACAAATTTCTCACGTGTTACTAATTTTTTTCATAATTTTTGGAGTAGCAGAAATATGGTTGGAGTACAGATTACTACAGACTGTTCTGTTTTTGACATATTCTGTTTTCAATGCATAGTTTGCTTGTTTTCTAGTTTCTATGGCTTATATTGCTCAATATAAATTGTGGAAATGATATGATACAGTAGGAATTGTGTGTAAACAATTATGAATCTTGTCTTTGATAGTACCAAAGTGAAATGGTTTGCTCTTTATCATACTAACCTATCTCACAAAGTTCCGTTAAGTTTTGTGTGATTGAAGTTTTCAAGTTTTGGGTGAGATGTCGGTATGAGGAGAATAAGGAGTGACAATACACTATGCTTGGGCATGCCCAAGACACCCCAAGGTAATATTCAAGTAAGATCCAAGCAACTAAGCTTGGGGATGCCCCGGAAGGCATCCTCTCTCCCGTCTCCAATAATATCGGTAACCTCACTTGGAGTTATGTTTTCATTCGTCACATGATATGAGTTTTGCTTGGAGTGTCAATTTATTTTGTTAGGATTTTCTTTATTTTATTTATAATAATGTTTTGCATCTTTTATTTCAATAAAAATGTCAAGTATATCCTTTTCCATGCTTATTTTACAAGTCTACATGTTGCTATTTCAAAACAGAAAGTTTACCGTTGTTGCAAAAATTCCCTAGAAAAGTAAGAATATGATAAAATGTTGAAACTTTTCTAAAAATAAGCTCTGATAAATTTCTATAGTGTGGTAAAATTTTCATAAATTTTGGAGTTGAATAAGTATTGATACTCTTGGATTCTTTACAGACTGTACTATTTTGGCAGATTGCTGTTATGTTTGCATTGTTTGCATATGTTTGCTTGTTTAATGATTCTATTTGAGGATGGGAGTATTAAATATGTAGAGGCATTTAGTATGCAATGTTGAATAATAATTTTAGTGATTTTCTACAGTAGAGAATGATAGGGTTTTTGCATTGGTTTATATTAACTTATCTCACGAGTTCTTGTTGAGTTTTGTGTGGATGAAGCTTTTGAGATTTAGGAAAACCGTGATATGAGAAGTATTAAGGAGACACAAAAGCTCAAGATTGGGGATGCCCAAGGCATCCCAAAATAATATTTCGAGAAGTCTCAAGCATCTAAGCTTGGGGATGCCCCAGTAGGCATCCCACCTTTTTTCTTCAATTATCGGTTAGTATCGGTTGAGCCTAAGTTTTTGCTTCTTCACATGATGTGTGCTATCCTTGGAATGTCATTTTATTTTGTTTTGCTTGTTGTTTTAATAAAGTACTTAGATCTGAAAGTTTTTAAATAAAATAGAGTCCTCAAATAGTTTCCAGGGAGGCTAAGTACGCGCATTCACATCTCGTCAACGAAGCTCTTTTCTGTGGAATTGCTCTAGTGTTTCACTTGTATCTTTTTGGGCACGGTGTGCTTTAGTATTTTTGAAGAAATTCTCTCTTTCTTCACTTAACTTAATTTGAGATAAAGAAACATTATGCTCATGATCTTCACTTATATCTTTTTGGAGTAGCTTGTCATTTACTCTTGTGCTTCACTTATATCCTATGAGTAAATTGTTGAATAAATTGAATGTCATGAAGTTGAAATCATATCATGCCTAGTGGTAGCTTCACATTGGGTTTAGAAAGTGAATCTTTTGAGGCTTGAAAATCACAATATTGGTCATACAAGCAATTCATGAATAATTAGTATAAGGAAGAGAACTTTCACATGCAAATATACTATCTTGGAAATCTTTTGTGATTGTGAGGCCCCATCAAAATATTATATGGCAAAAATTTTGACGTTGGACAAGGAAGACAACGTAATGGTTTATGTTTGTTCATATTCACATAGAAGTTATAGTGTCATAGATCCTTCAACATGTGGTGCTTGCCCCCATCCTTGCTAGCCAAAAATTCCGCACCAAGTAGAGATACAACTTGTGCATCCAAAAACCATTAAACCCAAATCTTATTTTCAAGAGTCCACCATACCTACCTAGGGATTGAATAAGATCCTTCAAGTAAGTTGTCATCGGTGCAATAAGGCAATAAAAATTGCTTCTAAAAGTGTTAGATCATTTAGTGTAAGAGAAAATTGAGCATTGTACGAACTTGTGATGGCAAAGAATAAAAGCGACAGACTGCATAATAATGGTTGCTATCATAAGGGGCAATATAACGTGACGTTCTTTTGCACTAAGGGGTTGAGCATACAAACAAATAAGCGCATGGCAACCTCTGCTTCCCTCTGCGAAGGGCCTATCTTTCACTTTTCTGTATTTACTTCTATGCAAAGAGTCAAAGTTTTTCTCTCTATTCCTTTTTATTTTCTCTTTTGGCAAGCATCATGTGGTGAGGAAAGATCTAGGCACATATGTCCAGTTGAATATGGTTAGCATGAGTTATTATTGTTGACATCACCCTTGAGGTGAATACGTTGGGAGGCAAAACAATAAGCCCCTATGTTTCTATGTGTCCGGTTGAAGCATTTTGCTCATGTGTATGCGGTGAGTGTTAGCAATCATAGAAGACTATAAGATGGTTGAGTATGTGGAGCTCTTACTTAAACTCCGTTGAATAAGTTGAGTTGCAATTGCTTGGTGACTAAGAACATAGGTTGTTGAGCTTTTCAAGAGAATTCATTGTTTAAACCTTAACATGTGAATTGGTTGCTACTATAACATGAGAAATTTTATGAGAAAGAATTGCAGTTATGATGCTAGGAAAAGTGATTGAAATTATCATTGATCAAACTTATGCACTTTGCTAGCATTCATACTTCATAAATTATTTCTTTTATCATTTACCCACTCGAGGACGAGTAGGAATTAAGCTTGGGGATCTTGATACGTCTCCAATGTATGTATAATTTATGATGTATTCATGCTGTTACTTTATCATTCTTGGATGTTTTACAATCATTTTATAGCAATCTTATATCATTTTTTGGGACTAACCTATTGACCCAGTGCCCAGTGCTAGTTGTTGTTTTTTGATTGTTTTTACATCGCAGGAAATAAATACCAAACGGAGTCCAAACACCGCAAAACTTTTTGGAGATTTTTTATGGACCAGAAGACATCCATTTGGCCAGAGCAGCACCTGGGGGGGTTCCCTGAGGGGGGCACAACCCACCAGGGCGCGCCTGTGCCTCCCGCATCCCCACTTTACCCTATAAATCCACAAATATTCCAACACCCTTTGGGGTTACCCTAAATCAGAAGTTCCGCCACCGGAGGGGGGAATCATCTCAGGTGGCCATCTTCATCATCCCAACGGCCACCATGATGAGGAGGGAGTAGTCCACCCTCGGGGCTGAGGGTTTGTACCAGTAACTATGTGTTTAATCTCTCTCTCTCTCTCTCTCTCTCTCTCTCTCTCGTGTTCTTGAGATGTCACGATCTTGATGTATCGCGGGCTTTGTTAATATAGTCAGATCATATGGTGTTCCCCCCCTCTATCTTGTTGTGATGAATTGAGTTTTTCCCTTTGAGATTTCATTGTTATCGGATTGAATACTTTTATGGATTTGAGAACACTTGATATATGTCTTGCAATTGAATACTCGTGGTGACAATGGGGTATCGTATTGATTCACTTGATATATGTTTTGGCACTCAACTCGCGGATTCCCGAGGTGACATTGGGGTAATCTATGCATAGTGGTTGATGCACGCTCTTGTCTTTGTTTCATCGGTAGAAATCTTGGGGCACTCTTTGAGGTTCTTTGTGTTGGATTGAATATTATGAATATGAATTTGCTTTGGTGTTATTTTAGTACGAACTCTAGGATAGATCGAACGGAAAGAATAGCTTTGTGTTATTTTAGTACGCACTCTTGAATAGATCAAACGGAAAGAATAGCTTTGAGGTGGTTTCGTACCCTACAAACAACTTATTCTTATGTTCTCCGCTAGACAGGAACTTTGGAGTGATTCTTCATCGCACTTTGAGGGATTGTTATATGATCCAATTATATTAGCATTGTTGAGAGATTGCACTAGCGAAAGTACGGACCCTAGGCCTCATTTTCAAGCATTCCAATGTCGTTTTTATGCCCGTTTACTATTTGCTACCTTGCTGTTTTTATTTATTCAGATTATAAAAATATATTTCTACCATCCATATTACACTTTATCACCATCTCTTCGCCGAACTAGTGCACCTATACAATTAGCCATTGTATTGGGTGTGTCGTGGACACAAGAGATTTCTTGTATTTGGTTGCAGGGTCGTTTGAGAGAGACCATCTTCATCCTACACCTCTCATGGATTGATAAACCTTAGGTCATCCACTTGAGGGAAAATTGCTATTGTCCTACAAAACTCTGCGCTTGGAGGCCCAACACGTGTCTACGAGAATAAAGTTGCATAGTAGACCTCAAAGTCCCTCATTGATTCGGTTTACCTACCAGAGATGACCCCTAAATATGTATGAAGACATTAAAGACAATGGTCATTCGTGAAGACATTCACGTTGAACATAATGATGTGTGAAGACATTCACTTGAAGACTATGGAGTGCGAAGACATAGTTTCTTCCGTAGTTTCTTTTTCTTCTTTATTGAGTCATAGGAACCACCGAACTGTTAATGGGGTCCAAGTGAACAAAGTTAGATGACTGATGCGATGCTCAACCAAAATCCTATGTCTTTGAGCGAAGACAATGAGAGCAAATCTTATCCAGAGTTGGATAAGTCAGCTTTGCTTGTGGCCCAAGTCAAGCTAACGCATGTGTTTGAAATCCGACAGTTGGACACGTGTCGGTTCCTTAGTGACCCAGGGTCACTTCGGACATATCATGTCAGGTTGCCTCCTGGCTATAAATAGGCCACCCCCCTACACCATAAATTGGTGGCTGCTCAGATTTAGTGCACGGCTTTTGTTGTTTGAGAGGAACCCACATCCGAAGGCTTTGAGAGAGAGATCCTTGCAAGGACAAAGCCCAAAACACCCATAGCCAAAGAGTGTTAGGCATCACCGAAGTCTTTTTATCCGCGTGACCTAAAGTCTTGTTACACTTGAGGACTGTGCATTGATGACCCACAAGTATATGGGATCAATCATAGTCCTTTTGATAAGTAAGAGTGTCGAACCCAATGAGGATCAGAAGGAAATGGCAAGTGGTTTTCAGCAAGGTAATGTCTGCAAGCTCTGAAATTGCAAGTAACGGATAATTTGGTAGTAGGATAATTTGTAACGAGCATGCAATGGTAGCGACAAATTATATGCAGCAAGATAGCCCAATCCTTTTGTGGAAAAGGACAGGCCAAAACAGTTTCTTATAATAAGAAAAGTGTTCTTGAGGGCACACGGGAATTTCATCTAGTCACTTTCACCATGTTGGCTTGATTTGTGTTCACTACTTTGATAATTTGATATGTGGGTGGATCGATGCTTAGGTGCCTGATACGTCCATTTTGCATCATGTTTTCCTATGTGTTGGGGATATAACTATTTGTGTAAGCCGCCCAGGAGGGGCCGGGTTACGCAAAGAAGACTCATCAGGAAGAAGCCCAAGGCCAAGCCTGAAGATGGCGGTTCAATAAAGGGGCTGAGGCCCACAGGCGGCTTAAAGCCCATGGTGATAAACCGCCATAATGGCATGACTTGTATCATAAGGTAGATTTAACTAGTCACCGAGCTGGACACTGTTTATGAGCCGGCCGGGACTCTGTAAGCCGCAGGGCGTCAACCCGTGTATATAAGGGGACGACCCGCCGGCGGCTTAGGGCAAAGAAACAACTAATTGAGAGCCGGGCATAGCGTATCTCGCTCCCTGGTCATTGAAACATCAAGCAATACCAACCCAACTAGACGTAGGCCTTACCTTCACCGTAAGGGGATGAACTAGTATAAACCTCTCATGTCCTTTGTCCCGCTTAACCCCTTTAAGCTTCCTAGTTGCGATGGCTCCACGACTAAGTCCTTGCAAGAGGATATCTGCCGTGACAAACCCACGACAGTTGGCGCCCACCATGGGGCCAGCGCACGGTGGATTTGAGTTCTTGAAGGGCAACTTCGAAGGGCTCAAGGGATACGCGGTGGGCCGGATGACCAAGAGTCGTTGCAGCAAGATCTACATCAACGACGAAGGCTGGGGCCCCGACGCCGACTCAATTGAGTACGGGTACTGGGTCCCCTTCAGCGGAATCCATGTCTTCATCGGCCGGATTGGTGAGCCGGGCCCTGAGCCAGACAACTGCATCAACCTCGTCGAGACGGCTCAGCGCGCGAGACCCGCCCGAGTTCAACCCATCATGAAGCGTGCCTTCGTGGGCTGCATCCATGGAGAGGAACTTTCTAAAGGATCTGAAGATGGTGGTGAGAGGGTCGTCCTCTCTGACGGTGACTCATCCGCCGGTTCAACAGATTCGCTGTATCAAGTGCAAGAGGGCATGCTTGGGGGCTGTTCCGACAGCTCTAGTATTCCGGACTCCTATGAGCCGCCAAGCTGGGCAGGAGTCTTCATGGCTGGTACTCAACCCGGTCAAAACTCAACGACTGCAACAGCAATAACGTCTGGGACAGGAGCGGCCGGGGCAGGAGGCCCTGTGCGCCCGCCGGCTCAGGTGCTGATGGATCTCATGGATAAGCTGACGGCCCTGTTAACCGCCACGGTTATTCTTGCAAATCAAGATGAGCATAACGCGGAGGTGGCAAAGGTGCGTGAGGATATAGCTAGGGCCAAGGAGGCCTTGGCAGCTAAGGACACCAGGTTAGCTACAGAACAGGCGGCTTTGGATGCACGGGCACAAGAACTCCAAATGAGGCTTTCCAACAATATGAGCTGAACGCATCTAATGAGGTGATGAGAAGGAGGCACCAGAAAGATCAATCCTGTTTGCCTCCGGTTTCGACCCTCGGAACCTTTTCGCTACACCCAAAGCTGGTCCTAGCAACCCGCCGAAGCAAATCAGTTTATGACAGCCGAGCGGGAGGACCGCTCGACCTCGAGAGATGGCACCTCCTCATGGGAGTATGGCCCGCCCGCTATGTACCAATACCACCGGGTCATTTTTCCAACCCCATGGAGAACTTAATCGCAGCATCGGCGCGTTTGGCGGCTCTCCCAGTGGACGGTGATGATCCGACAGCAGTGGAGACCCGGAGGATCAGAGACCTCGTCCAGATAGCACTAGCTCACAAGAGACTTATTCTTACAGCCGGGACAAGATTCATTCAACTCCTCCGCCTTGGTTAGCTCCGGCTCGTCCAAACCGGAGTCCGAGTTACAGCAGGCACATGGATTCAGAAGCTTTGTCAAGCAACGCCCAGCGCCGTAACCATCCTGGCGGTTATAACCCTGTGCAGGACCGAATACGTTAGGAGGACGAGCGGGCGGCTCAGCTGGCGGCTCAACAAACGGCTCATCAAGACATCCCGGATTATCCGACGACTTTCGTTGAGGCAGGAGTGGCTACCAGAACCGGCGGTGTTCCTTGTTTAGTGCCGGCTCTACGTAATGTACATTTACCCAAGGACTTCAAAGGACCTCGGAAGATGCCGAATTACACGGCCGACTTACAACCCGGAGCGTGGATAGAAAGTTATGAGATGGCCATGGAGCTGTTGGAGGTTAGCAATGCAGCAATGGCTAAGTACTTCACCATGATGTTAGATGGAACGGCCCGGTCTTGGTTAAAGGGCTTGCCACCCAATTCCATTAGTTCATGGGCAGAGCTAAAAGCCCGGTTCATCCAGAACTTCAAAGACACTTGCAAGCAATCTATGTCGATTGTGGACTTGACAAATTGTAAGCATGAGGAGGGTGAATCCACAACTCATTAGGTACGCCGGGTCAAGGAGATAATACATTAAATCGACAAGATGGATGCCGCTCTGCAGATCCTCATGTTGGAGAAGAACTGCCGCTTTGAGCGGCCGAGACAAAACCGGGCGCCTTAAGCGTGATTGCAATGATATGGGTACGCTGATGGCAGCTTTAGTCAAATACGTCGATTCTAATAGTACCAAGGATCCTGCATCTGATGAGGAAAAGACAGGGAAGGGAAAGAAGAACGGCAATGGAAAGGGTCAGCAGCATAACTCGATGAATCAAGGAGGCAATGAGCGTAAGGCTGAGGTAACCGGAGTTTGTAGCCAGCGCCAATGCATGGGTAACAATCGAGACGTAAGGGCAAACCGCCCCTCGATGCAGCGGGTCAGGCCCATCTCTTGAGCAGTTACTCAATGAGCCTTGCCCGAGGCACGACACCCGGGAACGACCCGCCACCCACTTATGGAAAGATTGCACGATCATGAAGGCCTTTAAAAATTCCAACACGTTTGATGGCAATCACGGCTCGGGCGGCGGCTCAGGAGCCGCCGGCTTTCATGGCCTGGGCGGTGGTTCAAGTTCCGGCTTTCAGGGACATCAAGGCGGTTATAATCAACAGCAGTCTGGTCAAGGGGGACAACAGCAGCAGCAGTCGGGTTATCAAAGCCACCCGAAGTAGCTGAATAGTGGGCAGTATCACGTATTCACCACTAACTTGTGCAAACGTGACCAGAAGGTTCATAAGAGGGCCGTGAATTCTGTTGAGCCGACGGTTCCCCGTTATTTGAGGTGGTCAGAACAGCCCATTGTATGGAGCAGGAAAGATCACCCCCTCCGGGTTGATAATCCGGGTTAGTTGGCCTTGGTGGTAGCACCTCAGGTTGGTGGATATAAATTCACTAAGGTACTCATGGATGGAGGTAGCAGCATCAATATCCTCTATTATGAGACCTTTCGCCGCATGGGGTTGACTGATAAGGACTTGAGGACGTCCAACACTGTCTTTCATGGAGTGGTGCCTGGTAAGTCGGCTTACCCAGTTGGCAAGATTGAACTGGAAGTGGCCTTTGGAGATGAGTATGATTCTAGAGCTGAGAAATTAACTTTTGAGGTGGTCAAAATCAAGAGTCCATATCATGCTCTGTTTGGTCGGCCGGCTTATGCCAAGTTCATGGCACGGTCGTGTTATGTTTATCTCCAGCTTAAGATGTCGGGTCACAAGGGCACCATCACCGTGCATGGAAGTCGAAAGGTAGCCCTAGAATGTAAGGAGGGCGACGCGGCTTATGCTGAGTCTGTTTGTGCAGCAGAGGAGCTGAAGTTTTATCAAGACAATGTTGACCTGGCAGATATGACCTCTCTAAAGAAGCCAACCACCGAGCATAACCCGGCGATGAAGTTTAATTCGGCTGATGAAACCAAGCTTGCTGATTTCACTCCAGGCGATTCGTCTAAGCAGTTCAGTATCAGTGCCAATTTGGATCCTAAATAGGAAAGCATGCTCATCGAGTTCATCCGTGAGAACCGGGACATCTTTGCATGGAAACCTTCTGACATGCCGGGTGTACCTAGAGAACTCGCTGAGCACACTCTCAATATTGATCCGACGTATAAGCGGTCGGCGGTTTCTTGACAGTTCAACGAAGAGAGACGAAAGCTATTGGAGAGGAAGTCGCCCGGCTCTTAGCGGCTGGGTTTATTGTGGAAGTTTTTCACCCAGAGTGGTTGGCTAACCCGGTGCTTGTGCTCAAGAAGAACGGCACCTGGCGGATGTGTGTGGATTACACGGACTTAAATAAGGCTTGTCCGGCTGATCCCTTTGCTCTCCCCCGTATTGATCAAATCATTGATGCTACAATGCGGTTGCGGCGTTTGAGCTTTTGGATGCTTACTCGGTTATCATCGATCAAAATGGCATTTAAGGACCAGGAGAAGACGGCTTTCGTTACTCGTTTGGAGCCTTCGCTATGTATCTATGCCATTTGGGCTCAAGAGTGCTCGAGCGACTTATCGTGATGTGTACGTAACTGTCTCCATGATCAGATTAGGCGCAATGTTCACGCTTATGTGGATGACATCATGGTGAAGTCCAGAGAGAAGGAAACCTTGATATCTGATTTGAAAGAGACCTTTGATAATCTCCGGGTTTATAAGATGATGCTTAACCTGGCAAAGTGTGTATTTGGTGTACCTGCAGGCAAGCTCTTGGGTTTCCTGGTCTCAAACAGAGGCATTGAAGCTAATCCGGAGAAGATCAAGGCAATTACCTCTTTGGCTAAACTGGCGTGCATCAATGATGTTCAGCGACTGGCGGGTCATGTTGCTGCTTTAAGCCGGTTCATAAGTCGGTTAGGTGAGAAGGCCCTACCACTGTATCAGATGATGAAGAAAGCGGACACTTTTGTCTGGAGTAATGCTGCTAATGCTGCCTTTGAAGATTTAAAGAGGCAGTTGTCTGAGCCGCTGGTCCTTGCGGCTCCCATTGATAAAGAGCCGTTGCTGTTATATGTGGCTGCTAACTCACGAGCTTCAGTGTTGCCATCGTGGTGGAGCGTAAGGAGGCTGGCAAGGAGCATCCGGTTCAACGGCTGGTTTACTACATCAGTGAGGTGCTCATTGAGTCTAAGCAAAGGTATCCGCATTGGCAGAAACTTGTTTACGGAGTGTTTATGGCAAGTCGGAAGCTGAAGCAGATTTCAAGGTCATCCTATAAGCGTGGTAAGTTCTGCCCCTTGGGAGACATCATCGAGCAGGGAAGCCACGGGATCTAGTCGCCAAGTGGGCCATTGAGCTTGGGCCTCATGGTTTGAAGTACATGCCACGTCTGTTATTAAATCTCAAGCCTTGGTGGATTTTATCAATGATTGGACGAGTTGCGAGCACCGAGGAGAAGCGGATAACACATATTGAACTATTCACTTTGATGGGTCCAGTAGTTGGAAGGCTCGGGGCTGGAGTTGTTTTGACTTCCCCCCGAGGTGACAAATTTTGTAATGTGCTCCGGGTTATGTTTCCTTGTACTAACAATGCAGCTGAGTACGAGGCTTTACTCCATGGTCTCAGGATGTCCAAGGAGATGAATTTGAGCCGGGTACGGTGTTTGGGTGACTCAGATCTTGTGGCTCAACAGGTGTCAGGCAAGTGGGATTCTAAGGATCCTCTTATGGCGGCTTACCGTCGTGAAGTTGATGCTGTGGCTGTACATTTCAAAGGTTATCAAGTGGAGCACATTGATCGAAGGAAGAATGAGGCGGCTGATGCTTTAAGCCGGCTGGGATCTCAGCGTAAGCCGGTGCCGCCTAACACCTTTCTCGATGTTTTGCATAATCCTTCTATCAAGGTACCTACAGAGGAAGAACTAGCAGTGCCAGACCTGGAGGCACAGCTGGTGGCAGCTCTTCACGTCATCCCGGATTGGACAATGCCATATTTGGCCTATATGACCCGGGGAGAATTGCCTGAGGATGAGACTTTGGCGAGACAAATCATCAGGCGGTCCAAATCTATGTCGATTGTTCATGGCGAGTTACATCACCGCAGTGTCACTGGGGCGTTTCAACGTTGTGTGTCGCCTGCGGAGGGTCAGGAGATACTTCGTGAGATCCATGAAGGAGATTGTGGTCATCATGCCGGCTCAAAATCTCTTGTGGCCAAGGCTTTCCGTCATGGTTTCTATTGGCTGACGGCTCATGCTGACGCGGAGGATCTGGTCAGCAAATGTGACGGATGTCAAAAATTCTCACGACGAGCTCATGTGCCGGCTCAAGAGCTGAGGATGATTCCAATTACTTGGCCGTTCACAGTCTGGGAGCTTGACATGGTTGGTCCTTTCAAGAGGTCTAAGGATAAAAAGACACACCTCCTGGTGGCAGTGGATAAATTTGCAAAGTGGGTTGAGCCAGAGCCGGTCAGTAAGTGTGATGCAGCCACGGCGGTTCAGTTCATGAAAAAGGTGATCTTTCGTTTTGGTTTTCCACACAGCATCATAACTGATAATGGCACTCATCTCTCCAAGGGTGCCATGGAAGAGTTCTGTCAACGAGAACATATCCGTCTTGATGTTTCGATTGTTGCTCATCCTCAATCCAATGGTCAAGCAGAAAGAGCTAATCAGGAGATCCTGAAGGGTATCAAACCCCGGCTCTTGGTCCCCTTATAGCGGACCCCGGGTTGTTGGGTGGAGGAGTTACCCTCTGTACTGTGGAGCATCAACACTACGCCTAACAGGTCTACAGGTTACACACCTTTCTTCATGGTGTACGGAGCGGAGGCAGTCCTGCCAAGTTACATCCAGCACGACTCACCCCGTGTGACGGCTTACGTTGAGGCTGATAACGAAAAAGCTCGTCAGGATGCGCTTGACTTGTTGGATGAGGAGCGAGACTTGGCGATAGCCCGCTCGGCGATTTACCAGCAAGACCTGCGCCGCTATCACAGCCGCCGGGTTAGAAGCAGAACCTTTCAGGAAGGCGATCTAGTGCTCTGGCTCATCCAGGATCAGTCTGATATGCACAAGTTGTCCCCTCCTTGGGAAGGACCCTTTGTGGTCAGCAAGAATCTGAACAACGGGTCATAGTACCTCATAGATGTTCGAGAGCACAAAGACTCGCGTAAGTTGGAGGAGGAGACCCGCCGGCCGTGGAATATCGCTCATCTTCGGCCTTATTATACCTGAGCCACCGGCTCTCAATATGTATATATTTTTAAGATGTATATATTATATAAAGCAATAAAGCAGGACCTCTGTCCTTTTCACCCTCAAAGGTTTATATGTCTTTTCTATCAGGTGGTGGAAACTACCAAAAGGGAGCGGATCATATCTGAATCCGGCTTTCCCTTTGGTCCGGCTTATGATCATATCTGAATCTAGCCATGATCACTTGGGGGCTTCCTGTTCAAACATAGGTCTAATTCGAACCAAAGAGAACATAGCTGTCGATACCCGCTTCATCGGCATACTGCCAAACCCACTTGGGGGCTTCTTGATCATATTTGAATCATAGCTTAACCCCTTTGGGTCTGACGTGGATCGTATTCGAATCAGCGTCATTAAACAACTCTTATGGTCACTTGGGGGCTTCCTATTTAAACATAGGTCGTATTCGAACCAAAGAGAACATAACTGTCGATACCCACTTGATCGGCATCGCCAAAGCCACTGGGGGCTATATGATCATATCCGAATCTTAGCTTAACCCCTTTGGAATGGTTTACTGATCGTATTCGAATAAGAAGCCTTTGAATATTGTTTATTGTCTATTATACTTTATAAAGCATGATTACTTGACTATCTTGAGATCTTCTTGAAAGCACTATGAGATGGTTTTTTCCGGCTTAATATTGATCACCTCAGATTGTTAAGTGCCAGGTGAATTCTAACTTTCAGGAGTTAAAATTAACCGCATGAGTGGGGTCATGTAAGCCGGCGAGATTACCAAAAGGATCACAGGACAAGGCAAGCAATTTTTTGTTTAAAGGAAATAGAAGATCAATATAAGCTGGAAGGATATAGCGTTGGCGGCTTAAGAAAGTATTGAGCGCCATAAACATGCACGAAGGCATGGCGAAAATCGAGAGATTTTTTCTACCCTATTACAAGACTCCCCGAGTCTGAATAATGAAGCATTGTTTTCACAAAGACATAAACATTTGACGCCTGGCGGTTCACTCCATTGGTTGGCTTGAAGAATCCGGGTTATCCTTCTCCGCCTCTCCGTCGGCTGCCTTGTCCTGGAAGGTGGACGATGCCCAGTCAATGCCACTCAAAGCTCCAAACTCAGCTTCGTCATCTATTAAACCGGCTGGGTCGACCTCAGGGGCAAAGGTATGCTTACGGATTGGAGGGATCAGGCTGACGTCGTCATAAAAAGGCGTTGGGATTCTCCGATTCTCGCTGACATAACCCGACATATATTTGGTAAGATCAGTATCATTCCCAATAAGAGTAGCCACAGGGCGTATAACTTTGACACAGGCGGTGAAATCATGGTCATCAAATACGGTCCCATCCTCTTTCAGACTCGGGTATCCAAGAGGGAGGTCGGCCGGGTCTAGTTCTGGAATCCATGCTTTAGCCCGGCTCAACGTGGCTATGGCCCCGACTCTTGCGGACGCCCGCCTTAGTTCTTGGATCTGCTGAGGTAACACAGCAAACCGCTTCAGCACGTCTTGCAGGAGGTGAGGAACGTCGTTTGATAAAGCTACAACGGCCAAGGCACGTTGTGACCCGGTGTAGAGCTGTTCCACTAGAGTATAAACCGCTTTCAGCTTGATCAACATATTCTGCTTGAGGTTTGTGCTCCTGGGGCCTGCATTATTAAACACTAGTAAATGGCACATGCTTTGCACGTGTAGCTTTATGAATGTAGACCAACATCACCAAGTGAACTTTGCAACTCAAAATAAGTGAAATACTCCCTCTGTCGCATATTAGTTATCACTACACGGATGTATCAACAACAACTAATATAGTACAAAGGGAATAAATACTTACTCGCTCCAATCCGAATTAATTGGCGTGACTTCTATGCAATGTCTTACTTACATTGTATAGAGGTTGCGTCGATTAATCGTATTGATGGAGTATATTCTTTTAAGACCGGATAGAGGGCTTCCTGAGGTTGGCCTTTAACATAGCAAACCATCAATGTATGAACACCCAAGGATTTTTTTTTGAGTTTCCTGAAATTCATAGTTTGACACACTTGTCTTCAAACAAAAAGAAAAAACAGAGGAAAAATATGTGCTCTTTGTGTTTGGTACATGTACATATATCATCTACTTCAAAGCTCAAGCTTTGTCCTTCTTATCAGATTTTATAGAACAACATAAAAAATATACTCTAATGTGTAATAACATATTTACAAATTGCAACATAAAAGTTTCAGTTTTGATTAGGCTAAACTTCTTCGCAAAACAGATTTCCCTAGACAGCTGACATTCCCCAATTTTCAGAGACATTTCCTTCAAAAACCATTTGCTACTGCACCATTGTAGACATGATCAGCCCTTGACATTCTTCTAGAATAGGCATCCGCAAGGACTTGGTGCTTTGCAAACCTGCCCAGTAATTACATTTGTAAGGGAAAAAAAATATTATACCACAAGGATGCACTTGGACAAAAAAATGCAAGAGGAACAGAGACAATTCTATGCTTGCAGGTAGCACCTTAAGTTACATACACACGCACAAGATTGCATGTTTCTAATGTCGTGGAATCAAGCATGGATGCACATGTATAATTTTTATGCTTGTAAACATAAAGAAACTTGCAGTATTAGAAGTAACAATGACTAATACACCAATACCTGTATGTAAATTACATCAAGACATCTTTGTAGACGATATTTTTGGTGCTTTTTCCCGATGGATCAATTTCCTTATTTGGCTTTGCAAGTATTCTTGTTGTTTGTCTTGACATCCCTCTTGATAAAGAAACATAGAGTTGACCATGAGAGAACACCGGCTCTGGAAGATAGATGCCAACATTTGGAATAGTTTGACCTTGAGCTTTGTTGATTGTCATTGCAAAGCTGAGTCGAATTGGAAATTGCTTTCTTTTAAACTTGAAGGGTAGTACATCATCTTCTGAAGGATATAGAGGAATTCGTGGAAGGAATACTCTTTTCCCAGCATGTTGCCTGCCAATTATTTCTGCATCAATAGCGTTCTCTTGAAATGCTCGATAATAAGTCTTGTTCCATTGCACAATCCGTTAAAAGGATCTAGATTCAAGTAAAATCACAGGACAATTAATCTTCATCGAAGGACATGTGGAGGCAGGCCATTAGGTGTGAGTGAGTTTAGAAATTCAGGTGGGTAGTAGATATGTGGATCATCCTTTGCTGAATCAAAACTATAGTAGATTTGTTCTTCCCGAAACCGATCAATAAGCTTCTCGTTTAGTTCATCAACATATTCATTCTTGGTGGAGAGAATGGCGCGAGTACTAATATAAGATGGTGATATTCCATTCTGGCCAAGTGAAGGAAAGATATCATTAATTAACTTACTGACAGAGTGTTTTGGATCTATGTATGGTACAACAATTTCATCTGGTAGGCGCACATAATCTTGGCCGATTGATTCTTCTGTACCATCACCAATTCTTAACAGAAAATCTGAGAACCATGGATCAGATTGTGCTCTCATATTACGCCATAGTTTTATTTGTTTTATACACCGCCAAAGATACGATTTCTTTAGTGTAGCATCTGTAATTTGTGCTCTTGTGCCTCGCCTCACTACAGGGAGAACTTGTCTAAAATCTCCTCCTAACACTATGACCTTTCCTCCAAATGGAGATAGAACACCAGTAATATCTTGCAAGGATCTATCAAGTGCCTCCACATCTTGAAGTTTTGTCATGGCTACTTCGTCCCAAATTATCAAGGACGCTCTCCGAAGCAACTCTGCAGTCCCACTCTGTTTACTGAAGCTGCACAAACTGTCATCATGAATATTTACTGGTATTTTAAATCTCGAATGTGCTGTCCTACCGCCCGGCATGATCGATGCTGCAATTCCAGATGTTGCAGTTGCAATTGCTATTAGCCCCAGGGAACGCACTTTAGCGAGTAAAGCTTTATAGAGATGCGTCTTTCCTGTACCTCCTGGACCATCAATAAAGAATACCTTACTCTTCTTCTGTAGGACGTGATGCATTATCTCATCAAAGGCAAGTCTTTGCTCACAATTTAGTGTTGCATAAAGGTCCAGATGCTATGGATCAATATTAATAGACATCTCTTCTATTACTTCTCTACAATTAGAGCCAGCCAACTCAGTGCCATCTAGCATTTCTGGAAGATCAAAGCAACTGATGTCCTTCCCCATTGAATATAGGATATCACTAATATCTCTAAGTATCATCTGCTCTATAGATTCTTTATCAGTTGCGCTGCCCTGCTGAAAATCATCAGCCATGGCCTCAAAATGCTTTTCCCATAATTCACGGACATTTTTTACCTCATAGAAAACCAATATTGTAGCAAAAAGCCTTCTAAAGGCAGAAGGCATTGCAAATGTCGCAGCCTCGCTCAGACAATCAGAAATCCTAACAATCAGCCTCAATCAGACCCCTTCTTTCTGCGGCCTCTCTAAAAGTGGCAAAAACAAAACCATCGACAGTCCGTAAATCCTCAAAAGATGTAGCCCCTCTCACATGATTTAGCAGTATCCTCAAGTAATAGCGTTCTCCTTCAGCTGGGTGTGCAGCGACAAGTCTCCCTACTTGTATTCTCTGTTTGCGACGTTTCCAGCTCTTGGTACTATTATTCCATACAAATAATTCTGGAAATTCCTTGTATAAGAAATTCCTGGCATAACTATCAATAGAGTTCATTCTGAAGTATTCAGTTAGCATTGTTCTCGAAGACGATCCTTTGCAGACCACATCCTCTAATTTTTCTGAATCTTTATAGAGAACAAGGTGCATATTTGGCAGATGGACTTGTAGCTGTATAACTGATGGATACATCTCACTAAGGTTGAAAGAGTAAATCCTCCAAATTGCTTCCGGAGGTGAAATAAACCTTGCATCTCTATACTCACGAATTTCATTAATAACTGCATCATCTTCTGCGGCTTCGATGACAATGGAGGCCCGATCATGACCTTTGTAGATGTATTTGAATAAATATTTCACAGCCTTGATGCTAGAGCAAACTTCAATATTTATATGGCAATTGTATCGAATAAGTAAATAGGGATTGTATGGGACAACCCATCTATTATCCAAAACTGCACCCCTGATGCGCACCCGACGGCCGTCATTCCTGCGCCTATAAATTGGATAAGAGTCCTCTCCTTGTTGTGTAGTCTCTGCGAAATGTCGAGGATAATGATACCGACAACTTCCATTTTCCATGCAAGGATTATTTATGTTGAGAACTCCACATGGGCCGTGCATCATGTGCTTAATAACTAAATCATGCAGCATAGGATATTTATCATTATCGGGAATTTCAGCTGATATTATCTCATCATATTGGTCCGGATTAGTTATCTTGTAGTTTGATTTCAGAATTATTAGAAAATGTGCATGTGGTAGACCTCTTTTCTGAAATTCAATTACGTGCACATGTGCAGCAACTTCACCAAAAAAATTCTTCTTAAACAAAAGATCCTTTAAATCCTCCAATTTTGCCTTGAAGACTCGTGCTACCAAGTCCGGCCTGTCTTGTGGTGATTGAGCTTCTGCTAGTTCTCTAGCTATCTCTTCCCAATGTGGGTTGCAAGTCATTGTAAGGAATATGTCTGGTTTCCCAAACCGTTGGACCAAAGCCATTGCGTCCAGATATCTTCGATGCATATCTCTTGGTCCTCCGATAAATGATAGGGGAAGCACAATGCGCCTACCTGTCATGCACCCACGTGTTTCACCGGCAACAATGCTATCGACCAATCCTTGATACAAATCTGCTCTGATGAGAACCTGAGTTGATGGCTTTGACAAGAATGTCAATCTTATTGATTCAATCTTAATGTACATATCAACTATATATTGTTGAGTCAATCGCCTTCCAAAGAGTAAGATGTTAAACTTCCCAGGTCTAATTTGCAGCTTGAAACAATAATATTCTCTTGGTGAGATGCAAGAACCAGAACTATTCTCTAGCATTCCTACAGAATCCAAAATAATATATGATTATTAAATAGTTCTAGAAACTAAAACTTTGATCATGTAACCAATTAATGTATGATGGAAACTTACCTTCTATATCAAAATCATTTGCTTGATTGTCTATTATTTTCCTAGCATGTCGACTTAATCTGGGCAGATCCAAGTTCCATCCGACCTCTCCGTTTGGGAAAAACAACGAATATGATAGTGGATCATAGCAACCATGATATGCTTTTATATATTGTGGACGGTCTGATACACCATAAATCATGATACTTCTATCAAAATGACCTCGAGGATCGCTTCCCTCGACCCAAATTGCTGCCACCTGTGATGCTGTCGGAGCATTATATACTCTCTGGTCTAAAGCAATATTTGTGTTGAGCTCAATCCTATACTCGCAAAGGTTTGGAATGGAGCCGAGACTTCTAAAGGTATGGGCATAAGGATTAGATGAGAGTATGCCCAACAATTTTCTGATGAGATCTTTATCAAGGTTAGGTGAATGACGAAATCTTTGCTGTAAATCTGCATCAGTGTCATAAAAGTACAGTTGTAGATGCTTGGGCCCATCATCCTTTGGAACTAATTGGTCAATTCGATGATAAATTTGACCTTGTGCGCGGAATGTGTAAACTCTAGATCTGTTATTGCAAAAATGTTGATCCAAGACAACACCAAGAGATGTAAAGGAGAAGTGAGAATTGAAGTAACGTATGTTATCCCGGAAATACTTCGCATCTGGATCTTGGTTGCTGTACAGTCGACGTAATTCATCAGGGACTGGTGGAGTTACTATTTTAACTTTTCCACCCATGCAACAAAACGTTGGTTTCTCATACTGGAACCTTTTTGCATTGCAATGCCTACAGTCAGGAACTGGATCTAGAAGATGATAATCAGTGGGTAAATTTTGATATATATGATCATATGGATCTGCCTGAATGCAACTTTGGGCATTATTATTTTCTAAATATGACTGAAATTCAAAACCTGCATTTTTTATTAGGCTAGATTAGAAATACAAATCATATTTAAAAGTAATATTGTCGATTAAGTACAGTAATACTTACCATGCCCACTAAACATACGAATTTCTTCATCAGGGTCATCATTATATCCAAGCATTTCTCCTGTTTCCCCAATGTTATCTGTTGATTGGTGAATCATCATATACGTCACACAATGTTTTATATGGACCAATATAATAGATAAATGCTAGTTGGTACTAAGGTTACCTTGAATGGCAGGAAAAGAATCCTTTGGCAGGTAGATGAGATCTTCATCTTGACGGCTGGTATGACCTTGTAGTTGCACATGAGTATATCCAACTGTATTTTGTAAATTACTACTAATTGCCCCATCAGATGTATCTTGTGCATGGCTGCAACTTGCGTCTTGAGACTTTCTTCTTCTTTTATACTCACGGCCTCTTTGTAAATATGCTTCTTTTTGTTCAGGTGCCAATTGGGAATACCAGCTAGTGCCGTGTCGCCGCTTACATCCACTGTTATTTTTTTGCGCATCAATTACAACTTGGCCTTCCGAAGCAATAGGAGATACAGAAATTCCAGATGGACTGATCTTCAGCCGAGTACCCTTTTTTGGGTGGCACATGTTTGGCTGAACAAGGACGCTTTGGTCAGATGCAGACACATCATAACTATCGATTGTTGTCACTGTTTTTGACATTACAACAAACAAATTAGTCTGTAATATTAGTAAACAGAAATGTATTTGTACTGAATTAATATATTTTTATCAACCTCGTTTCCTTTTTGTCAGACACCTATTTTGATGGACCCCTGAACTGTGTGTCATAGAACCTGAAAATGGAAGGCTTTCTTGTTCTTGTAACATAGTCACGGCTACTTCTTTCCATGGCACACAAATTGCAGACTAATGTCACCACCTAATCATGTATAGTGAAGATGATTATTTTACTTATCATCACACAACAAAGTACCTTCTGGCGTCGTAGAAGATTCAGTTGGCAAGTGTGTGTTATCATTGGTACTCATACTGGTCTCCCCTCTTATGGGTTGCACAGTCTTACTAATTGCACTGTCACCTCGCTTGATTTGTTTGTACTCACGATTCCTTTTCAAATAAGCTTCTCTCTGTTGTGGCGTCATCTGCATATACCTAACCCGATCACGGTAACGTTTGCGTTGAGAAGGATCCGTTGGTACAACACCGGTTTGTTCAGTTAGGTGACGATATTGATCTACAATCATTAGCTTAATGAGACACACACAAGAAAAGATTGGTACTGAACTGGAATTTACATTTCAGGGCATGCAGAGAGAGAGAGAGAGAGAGAGAGAGAGAGAGAGAGAGAGAGAGAGAGAGAGAGAATGTTCTTTAGCCAACAATCATTTTTTCATGGGTAAACAGAAAATATGAATTCATTATCGCAGTTGATGTCCGTCAGTAATGAGTGTCAATCATATTTCTATCAAAATAAATATTTTAAATGTGAACAACGAAATGGCCCAAATAAAATAACAGAGTCATAAAAAATCAAGAAAAATAATCAAATCATCTTTCGTGACACACTTATATCAAAACATAGTAGCTTTTGTAGTCTACGTACAGAATCTGCAACTTACACTGGCTTAGTCAAAAACGCAAACACCTTGCACGCAAAGAAATAGCCAAGAACATCAACAAGGTATAACCAGCTAATTCTAATGACAGGAAGCAATCTGACATAAAGGAATTCTCCAAACTCATAACCATCAACAGAAAAAGAAAAACGGGAATGTAGAGAAGGAGAAACTCACCTGTGCTTTCCTCCCGTGCTGTTGGCCGTCCGCACAGAGAATGTGTATTGTACATGGCGGCTTGCCAGTGTACGGCGCGGCTGGAGAGAGCGAAGAGACGAAGACGCGCGAATCTGAATGAACGGAGACGGGGCGCAAGAGTGGCACACTTCAGAACAACCAAGCCCTGCGATCTCAATAGCAAGGTCGTCAAAGAGTTGAGGTACTCTGCAAGCAGATGGAAATGGAATTTTAGCAAGATGTGAGCAGGGAGATACAGGCAATGGGAGACAACGGGGATGCTAGCCCGGGATGAAGCCTTTTGTTTTTTCCTTTTGAAATCGGGATGAAGCTTGAAGGTATGCAGTCTTTTTCGTTCCAGCAGTGCGCGCACGCGGGGCTCTGTTTCAATTAAATTATTCCAAACGTCGTGGGCCATGGAGCTACCGGGAAGGTGCGAGTAGCTTCCAAATGCGCGAGCGCGCGGGAGACAGCGCGGGAAGGGAGTGGTGACGAATCCAACTGATTGCAGCCGTCCGATTCAGTGAAGCTAAGGGCTGATGAAGGGTGGATAAGGGGATATGTGGTGAAATCAACGGCTAGAAGTGAGTTTGTGTTACTTGTCGGGAATCAAGAGTGGAGTGTAAATCCAATTTCAAAACTGGTGCATTATAGTAGTAGAGACATAAGGTAAACCGAAGGTAATAATTGAAGTAATCATTGAAAGAAGGTTTGCAATATTTTAAGTTTGTATGAGTAACTTACCAAAGATTGCCGAGACCATTTGAGATATCTGGCGCTTTAAGACGGACAGCTCAGTTGTGGCTTCTGCAAGCGATGCCTCTGCCGTTTCGGCCCGGTCACCAGTGAAGCCTTTTCATCAGCCCAGATTTTCTTCTCCGCCTCAAAATTCTTCTTCAACTTCTCTTGTTCAGAGATGCTGAATTCAAATTTGGAGTTGGCCTTTTGAATTTCAAGTTCTTGAGCCGCCAGCCAGCTCTTTAGGTCAGCGATCTCCAACTCAAATTGACTTATGGTGGCCTGCATTGGTGCCAGGTTATAGTCAGAATCATGGTAAGATAACGTTAAGTCCCAAGTACTTTGCAAGCAAAGATACTTGACACTTGGGGGCTAATGTATGCTGAAGAATCTTAAACTTACAATGCCGGTCCATGGAAATTAAGTCCCAAGCACTTTGCAAGCAAAGGTACTTGACAATTGGGGGCTAATGTGTATCGCAAGTTCAAGGTATCATGTTACAACCGGGTTAAATATCTTCTTTTTAAATCAGATAAAGCAGTGCTAAGCAGGTTTCTAAGTCTACAGCACATTCATTCATAAGCAATAGACTTGGGGGCTGATAAAGTAAGTATGATTAAGAAAAGTAGCATAAGTTATACCTCAGATTTGTGCTGTATTTGCTTCACCATGTTAATCTCCAGGTCACGGCTGCTATGTACTTGATTGATATAGCCAGAGATTATATCTCCAAAGCTCAAATGAGTATAGTCAGCAATGTCTAGCTTGGCCTTTCGGCGTTCCAGAAACTCCTCCTTGGCAGAGCACTTGGCAAGGACAGTGGGCTGTCCTGGCTCAGCAAACCGAGTCTTCAGAATCTCAACTTCCGGATCAATTGTCTTGGCCGGGCTAGGAGCTTCCGGGTTATTAGAGCTGTTGAGAGTATCTTAGGCGGGTGGATCAGAGGATGGTGCTGGATTATCATGGGCTGGTTCAGGCGGCGGCTGATGGGTAGAACTGCCAGGAGCAGCCGTTCCAAGCTCCGGTTCAGTCGCGACCGGGTCTTGGGACGGCTTACTCTTTTTTGCCCTCTTACTGGGCTTCACTTGCACGCTGTGGATAAAGGCAGAAGGATGAGTACAAAAGCATGAGTAAGGTAAGGCATAAGATAAACAAAATTACAATACCCAGGGGCAGTTTTGAAGGCCGGCATGTTAGATTGCATAGACTCGCCGGAGGAAGGAGAGGTATCCTGATAATTGGAGTCAGATGAATTGAGAGGTTGACGAATTAAACCCGTCAAAGGAAAAGCGGAACGTAAATCGGAGATAACCTCAGTCCGACGCTTCCTGGTTCCGTCAGGTAAGCCGGAGGAGAGCTCTACATCCTTGCTGGTCCGGGTCTGCCTCTGACTTTCAAATTGTTGTTGCTTCAAAAGAAATTGAGGATCTTGGTAAGCCAAAGGATGTGAAAATCTTACTTTCCGGTTACTCTTCGAATTTTTTGACGCGGCAGGGACTCGGAGTCGGAGGAGATTATAGTTACCTCTTCCTCGACGGCTTGGCTGTTCCCCGTATCTTCCTGAAAAGATTTAATGTCAGCAAGGTGATGATAAAGAGTCAAGGGAGTTAAAAAGTTACCTCTTCTTCATCATCATCAGTGTCGTCAAGTTTAAACATATCTGAAGCGCTTGGCTTCCTCTTCTTCGAAGTTCCAGTCTTGGCGGCTTTCCTTTCGGCTCTTTTTGCCGCTCTGGCTTGTTTGGCCGCCTCATGGTTATACTTGACCTTCCAGAAGTTATCATCGGCCTGTGAAAAATGATAAGGGGTTATGAGTAAAAGTAAGGTATAACACAGTAAGGAGTAATTATTGAGGTTGATGACTTACTGCAGGGGCCGGGTTCTTCTTGCAGAAAGGAAGTAAGCCAAAGGCATTACTAGTCACCATGCCCTCTTTCAGCAATGTTTGGGTTGTAGCCTCCACCACATCATCTGGTAAGTCATCGGGACTATGACGCAGTGGGTCATTCTTCTCGCCTGAGTAAGTGCACATTAAGCTGGGGCGGCGGCTTAACGGAATTACTCGCCAGGCGACCCAGACTCGGACCAAGTCAATGCCATCTAAGCCATTTCCCAAAAGATCTTTGATCTTACTAATGGTGGGAGCAAGTGGCAGACATTCAACAGCAGTCAGTTTATCCGGCAGCGGGTGATTGGATTCAAGGCGCAAGGCGCGGAAACCGGGCAGAGGATTTTCGTCAGCCAAGAAGTATCCTCATGATAGAACCATGTCCGATTCCAACCTTTGGATGACTCGGCGATTCAGCATAAGGAAAAAGGCAATCTCTCCGCCGCTGAATCGAGATGCCACCAAGTTCCGTGATCGGGCCCGTTGCGTTCGCTCGCCGGTTTAAGTAAAACAATTCTCTGAATAAAAGTAAGTTGGGTTCTTCCCCAAGGTACACCTCGCAGAAGACTTGGAAGTTGCAAATATTTGACACGGAATTGGGCCCGATGTCTTGAGGTCTGAGACCGAAGAAATGTAAAACATCCCTGAAGAATTTTGAACCGGGGGAGCGAAGCCCTGGTTCATGTGATCAGTTGTGACGCCCCCGATTCAATCGTACACTAATCATGCACGCAAACGTGTACGATCAAGATCAGGGACTCACCGGAAGATATCACAACACAACTCTAAAACATAATTAGTCATACAAGCATCATAATACAAGCCTGGGGCCTCGAGGGCTCGAATACAAGTGCTCGATCATAGACGAGTCAGCGGAAGCAACAATATCTAAGTACAAACATAAGTTAAACAAGTTGCCATAAGATGGCTAACACAAACCGGGATACAGATCGAAGAGGCGCAGCCTCCTACAGGATCCTCCTAACTACTCCTCAGTCGTCGTCCATGGCTGCACCTAGTAGTAGGCGCCTCCAGTGTAGTAGTCGCCATCGACGGTGGCGTCGCTCCTGGGCTCCATCGTCAGTCGCAGCAACCGGTAAAGAAAGGGGAAAAGGGGAACAAGGCAACCGTGAGTACTCATCCAAAGTACTGCAAAACAAGGAGCTACACTACATATGCATGGATATATGTGTAAAGGGCCATATCAGTGGACTGAACTGCAGGAAGCCAGAACAAGAGGGGGATAACTAATCCTGTCAAAGACTACGCTTCTGGCAGCCTCCGTCTTGCAGCATGTAGAAGAGAGTAGACTGAAGTCCTCCATGTAGCATCACCTAGCATAATCCTACCCGGCGATCCCCTCCTCATTGCCTTGTTAGAGAGCCATCACCGGGTTATATCTGGCACTCGGAAGGGTGTGTTTTATTAAGTATCCAGTTCTAGTTGTCATAAGGTCAAGGTACAACTCCAAGTCGCCCTGCTTATCAAGATCACGGCTATTCAATAGATTAACTTCCCTGCAGGGTGCACCACATAACCCAACACGCTTGATCCCATTTGGTGGACACACTTTTACGGGTCATGCCCGCCGCGGAAGATCAACATGTCGCAGCCCCACCTAGGCACAACAGAGAGGTCAGCATGCGGTCTAAACCTAAGCGCCAGGGTGCAGGCCCATCGCCCATAGCACACCAAGACGTTTCGAGGGCGGCCGAAGCGAACTAGCCCCTTAATACAAGAGCAGGCTTACGTTCCAATCCGCGCAGCGCCAACCGGTGACGTCACGAAGTGCCGTGCGATACCACGACGCCGAAAGTGCCCATAACTTTCCCACATAGTTGGTTAGTGCGTTATAGACCAAATGGCCGACTCGGATCAAATACCAAGATCTCATTAAGCGTGTTAAGTATCCGCGAACGCCGACCAGGCCAGGCCCACCTCTCTCCTAGGTGGTCTCAACCTGCCTGTCACTCCGCCATAAAGTAACAAATGGGGCCGTCAGAACCCAGCCCACCTCTACCGGGATGGAGCCACCGTCCTTTCAGCCCCATCTCCTAACAGAGATCACGGTAATGTAATAGTGTAAAGTATATAGTATATGCCCGTGATCACCTCCCGAAGTGATCACAGCCCAAGAGTATAGCATGGCGAGACGGACAAGAGTGTAGGGCCACCGATGGAACACTAGCATCCTATACTAAGCGGTAGGATAGCGGTAAAGGTAACAACAAGTAGTAGCAAGGACAGGCTATGCAGCGATATAGGATTAATCAAAGTAGTAACATGCTACACTACTCTAATGCAAGCGGTATAAAGAAGAATAGGCGATATCCGGTGATCAAGGGGGCTTGCTGGTTGCTCTGGGCAAGAGAGAGAGGTCGCCAACACCGTAGTCGAACGGGCGGCAGCAGCAGCTCGGTCTCGGTGTCTAAGCGGAAGAAGAGGGGAAGAAACAATAAATACATAGCAAGCAAGTGCATAACAGGACAACAAGCAGAGATAGACGTGTTCTAACGCGGTATGAGGTGATACCGGTGAAGGGGGGAAGCATCCTGGAAAGCATCCCCGGTGTTCCGTGTTTTCGGGCCGATGAGCCGGAGGGGAAAAGTTGCAGGTCCACTATGCTAGGGACGCGTGGCGGACGAACGGGCTGCGTATCTGGATTCGTCTCGTCGTTCTGAGCAATTTTCATGTAGAAAGTTTTTCCATCTGAGCTACGGTTTATTTTATATTAAATTTTGAAGTTTTTAAATCATTTTTAGGATTAATTTAAATATTTTAATTCAACATTATCCAGAACAGTGTTGGATGACGTTAGCATGATGTATGTATGATGTCAGCAGTCAACCGTACAGTTGACCTGGTCAACCTAACAGGTGGGACCCGCATGTCATACTCTGATTATTCTAATTAGGGTTTAACTAATCTAATTATTGTTTAATTAATTTAACACTAGTTAATTAGGTTAATTAAACATAATTAATTAATTAAGTTAAGTTAAGTTAATTAATTAATATATTAATTTTATTATTTTTTAATTCTTTTTTTATTAAACCGTTCTGGGGTGTGGGCCCAGGCGTTCAATGACACAGGGACCAAACGGGGCGGCCGTTAGCGGGCGCCGGCGATGTTGACGGGCGGAGCCGGGACGACTGGCGACGGCGAACTGGTGCGGGTGCTCGCACCCGACGCCATGAGAGGCGAGGGCGAGCGCGCCTGGGGGCCGTGGAGGGTGCGGCCGGACCACCGCAGGGCGGGTCGGCGAGCAGCGGCGGAGGTGGTTGCGGCTGAGTGGCAGGGCGCTGGAGCCCGAGGCGACGGGGAGCAGCCACAGGGGCGGGGTGAGCACGGGCGTACGCAGCGGTCGGAGCGCGCTCGGGTGACGGCCGAGCCATGGTGGATGCACGCTCGGGCGACGCAGGGGCACGACCAGGGGGTGCGGTCGGCGTGAGGGGCGACGGGCATGACCGGACAGAGAGGCGCTGCGGTAGGCGCGCCCGACCGCTGATAAGTGCGTGTCTTGTGAGAAGAAGGCCGGCGTCGCGAATGGCGCGAGCGGCAGAGGGAAAGGGGGAGAGGAGGGATCCTCACGGCGGGGAGTAGGAACCGTGGCAGCGGTGCACGAGGAGGGAGACGGAGACGACGTGCGTAGGGGTAGCAGGCCGGTGGGGAAGAGGAGGTAGGCCAGCGATGGCGTCCGGCGAGGTAGCTCCGGCGACGGTGCCGTGGGCGAGGATGATTCGAGGTAGAAGCGGTCCGACGAGGGGGGGTAGTCGAGGCGGGGCGACGGTGGCGGCTCCGATGAGGTGGCGAGGTGATGAGCGGCGGGATTGGCGATGGGGACGGGGCGCCGGCGTCGTGGGGGCGGCGTCGGCCGATCCCGATCGAAACAGGATCGGGGGAGGGGAGAGCGAGTGGGGGTGTGGGTGGTTAGGGTTTGCGGGGGGTGAGGGGATAAGGTGTGGCCGGCTGGGCCTGGTGGGTTGGCCCAGTGGGGTTGATGGCCTGCTGGGCCGGAGCCCGGGGGAGTTCTTTTCTTTTTTTTGTTTTGTTAGTTTTCTTTTCTGGTTTTGTGTTTTCTTTGCTTTTTATTTATACTTTTCTATTATTTTAGCTGTAAAGTGATTTTTGTTAATTATGAAACTTTGCACATAATTCCTGGCCAACACTATAAGGTTGCGCGAAAAGTTTGAGGCCAATTGGAACTGTTTTAATTTATAGTTGAATTAAAATGCTCTTATTTAATCTTGTTGTTCCACTAAATGAATTCCAGGGGCAATTTGGGAAACCAAATGAGGTTGGTTCCAACATGTTCATTACTTAGTGAATATTTGCCACTCATCGAACATTTTTATTTGATAGTTTAAAGAAATAATGATTTGACTTGTTATTTGAATTTGAATTTGACCTCGGTTTGAAACAAGTGAGGTTTAGCAAAAGTTTAATTATGATGACCTGGCATGGTTAGCAAGGGTTTACTGTAGCTTAACTACCCGGGCGTCACAATTCTCCTCCACTACAAGAAATCTCGTCCCAAGATTTAAGCAAGGGAGTAGGGGGGAGGTGCTGGTAGCAAGAAACCTAACGAGTCTTCTCGGTCTTGGTTGTCCTTTCGAAGAGGTTGATCCCTTTCGTTGTTGTCTTCATTTCTCTGCTTCAAATCACCATGATCAACTCGTCATCCTTTCTCCAGGATCTCCATCGTACTTACGTAAAATGATAAGGGGTAACTCGAAGGAACGGAACTCTGCCCGGTTGCTTATCCGGTAGATAACATTAGGGAAGGTGGCGGAAAGTAACTCTCGAATAGATACTTAAGAAAATATCGAGAGTAAAGTAAGAAGGTACCATGAGAAGTTTCACACGGATAGGCAATCGTTCGATGGCTGAAACAACATGCGAAAAGGGGTCCAGAGCAATGAGATGGAGTATTGCGTCTGTTACCAAAATAGATCACTTGGGACGATGGCCCGTGAATTACTTACGAGCCCACGCACGAGGAATAACTTTGGAAACAGGGGGGTGTATAGGAGAGTCAGGTTTCGATCCTGTGGAACTGTGGGTTATGGGCCCACCATGTGGGTTAAAAGTAGGAAGGGTGATGATGTCTTGCACGATCATGTAAGTAAGGCCTGTCGGAGGGTAGCTTTGTCGCTTATGTTGGCAACAACGCTTGGTACCAAGGGTGAGGGACGAAGAGAACCCTTTTCCTGCTCGTTGAACGAGGCGGACCATTAGGCAAAGTTCTCGTCCATCGGTGGATACCGGAATGTCATCAACAATAGTAACAGGGTCTTACTAACAGAGTTGTACACCGAGGTGTTTACATAAGCAGGGGAATATTGTTGCTTAGATCATATAGATCACAAGAAAGGTTAAACCAAACAATGGAAAGGAAAATATGATTATCAGATCAAACAGAACAATGGAAAGGAAAATGTGTCTAAACACATTATTCAAGGGTATATCCTTCCCAAGGACAAGCAAAGTATAATATCCATGACAGGATATAATGTAGAAAACTCTTTAGGTAGGGGAAGGAATTTTCATTACATTACCCATACAGCGGTGTTTGGATAATTGAGCAGGAAACATTTAGCATTGGGCTGCAAATGTTCCTGTTTGAAAATCGGAGTACCATAGACATGCTTTAGGATAGCATTGACATGGTCTTCAAGCAAAAGGTCAGACTCTGGATACACGAAGGATTCATTAGGAACAACTTATAGAATACGTCTTACCATTTCCTCATGGAAGAATAGATAACCTTGCTAAAAGGAAACTATAACAATAGGTCCTCCGGCCAGGTGTACTAGGCATGACACCACCTTACCGGGTCATATAAAGACCAATGTTATAACTCTCGGAAATATGTTCCAACCACCATATCTGACCGAGATTCAGATCTGATTGGTGTCAGGATACCTCAGACTCAGGATCCTGAGATAAAAAGGTGCGACACGAATTGACGAGACGTCGTCATAAGATTCATGAGTTCACCATTAAACCAAGGATAGGATGAGAGGGTGGCTGATGAACTAAACGACAATTCATCGAGATCTCCAAAACATGGATTTCCGCAATCATGTGAACAAAGAGATAACATTTGTCAGATGAAATGATATAAGGGGATATGCTTGAGGAAAATATACCCAATTTAAACATTGGTTGAAAGGTGCACCAGAAATATGGGCTGGGTTGCACGACCAATGTCAGAATGGTGATTCAATAATCCATAGTCGTAGAATGAAACTATAGACCAATAATTTCAAAGCAAGAGGGTTGCTCGAAGTTTAGAATTTACACATCACAGACCATTTGTCGGTATTCCTGTTAGAAACATCATGGGGACCAAGAAAAGAATGGTGATGTTAATAAGTATTCACTGGTATCAAGAATTCTTAAGGGTGGTGAATTTCTCACAACATTGAGGACATAAGAGATGTTAATGTTCCAAGGTAAAGAAGAACAATTACTGGATAGCAAGGAACTCAAGTTATAACACAAAACATGAACAAGTTTGTGTTGGAGGGAAAGAAATAATGTTGTCGATGATAACACAACTCATCGAGGGGCAAGGATGGTACTTGTCATCATGAATTTGATTGATATTCTGGAAGGAGTCAAAATGTGATGATCACGACAAATTTTGTCGAGAGGCTCCTCGAAGATGTAATAAACCGGCGATGACATCAAGTCAAAGGAATGATGAAGCGAAAGGTTAATGGAACCAAGGGTACGACACAAACTCAAAATCAAGTCTGTTCAAGGAGAAATGATATGACGAGGAAGATCACGAAAGATTAGCTTACCATCTAAATCTGTGCTCCGGAAAGAGGGGCCAGGTAGCACAGTTAAAAAGTTGCACGATAATGATATAGCCGATCAGGCTAGCAATGACTTGAAGGATTAATAAACTCATAAGCAATGAAGAATACTTAGAGTTATTGAATCGAAGTGCGGAATTGATTCACTTATTGGAGTCTTTGAGTGTTTATTAACTCAGAGCCCATGAACAATTGTAATCAGTGAGAATGTAGTACTTGATGAAGAACTCATAAGAAGTTATGCAGTTCCAAGATAATCTCGAGATACCAGGGGGGTAATACTCGACGAAAGATCAAAGTAAAGGTTGGAATGGTGTATTGATCCACAGAAGACAAGTACTTAAACTTGCCCGAGAAAAGGAATCAAAGAAGAACGATCATGGTCGGAACCACGGTTGCAAATGACCAAACATAGATACAAGATGAACTTATAACAAAGGGGGCGATTATTTTATGAGAAGCTTTCTTGATAAGATCTACATCGTGTCCATGGGCATGAACGCAAAGTTCAAGGTGGACTCCCACTTCTCCAATGCATAACCTTTCATTCACTCCTCAAAATAAAAATGATTTCAGTGTCAAAACCTACCTGGTTAATTACCAGAGGAGTATGACCCGTGAAAACTTTCGAGTTCACACATATTATGGAAGGCATAGGTTCAACCCATCGGGGGATCATGGAAACATATCCCACAAGCTTCAATAGTAAATATCACCAGCTCGAAAGCAGAGCAAGGTTGGCCAAATCACGGAATATGATTTACCAAAGGCATTATGTATCAAGGAAAGAACTTCCAAAGTGATTGAATATGAAGGACACTATCGGATAAAATCCAACAAAGGATCTGCCGGTCCACAATGGAGCTGATGTGAGCATCGACACACAACCAGAGGAAGTAACAATGCAAAGGCATTGGATTATAGAAACAACTGACTAATTCAGAGCTCAAATGCAAGGGAATTATGATTTCAAATCAAGGGGTCAGAAGCAATGTTCTGATTAGGGATGGATAAGTTGAATAGCCTTAGGTATCAAAGGCAGTTAAATTTTCTTAAGTTGCGGGAAGCAAGCAAAGCTGTCAATCAGTGTTGTCTTCTTAAACCGGCCACATGAGCTACCGTGTGAAGCAGATTTAACAGATACAGTTTTTCGGGTAAGTATGGAACAAACAGGTTTCACAAGTTGCAGCTATTATTTTGGATCAAATGGTCGTTTGGAAAAGAAAAATTTCTAGACCTAAAACTAGTGCAGAGAAGTTCATACGCTCGAAGGAAGCCTCTGAACAAGCGAAAAGGGATCTATTTGCATTCGAAATGAGTGCGAAGCAGCTACCACGGCAGTTTTATACTATCTTAAGATTAGAAAGAGGTGTTGGAGGTGGAATCTGTCAAGGGTTCGTGACGGACGGTGACGAACACCGATGAACTCGAAAATTCTAATGCAGATCTGAGGAACAGGGAGGAAGAAGCTTACAGATTCAGAGTTGCTGCGGAGATCCGTCGCGTTTTTTTGGTCAAGTCAGGTTGATGCAGCGGCCTGAGTTAGTGAAGACGAGGGAATCTGCAGCGGCAGCGGCGGCGAAGCTCGAGCAGCAGAGAGACAACAAGAGGAAGAAGACGAACGAAGGCGGAGAATGGAAAAAAGACCTAGGTCGTGCCTATTTATAAGGAAGGGCTGACTGAGACGGCGCGAGAAACGAGGAGATTAAACATCATTATCCAGCGGCCCCGATGCCTCGGTTTTCGGAATGGCCAGTAAAAGCAAAGATCCGTTGGAGGATATGGTGGAGTAAAATATGAATTTAAGTAAAGATGACGTCACGGCGGGTTAACACGGATCCAAAAGATGACGTCATGGCAGGTTAAAAACCTTTGCACAGGCAGAAGGCTGAAGGTTTATTTCTTAAGGTATTTTGAGATTGACATGAACCGATTCAAATCAATCTGGGGCCTAATGTTGGGGATATAACTATTTGTGTAAGCCGCCCAGGAGGGGCCGGGTTACGCAAAGAAGATTCATCAGGAAGAAGCCCAAGGCCAAGCCTGAAGATGGCGGTTCAATAGAGGGGCTGAGGCCCACAGGCGGCTTAAAGCCCATGGTGATAAACTGCCATAATGGCATGACTTGTATCATAAGGTAGATTTAACTAGTCACCGAGCCGGACACTGTTTATGAGCCGGCTGGGACTCTGTAAGCCGCAGGGCGTCAACTCGTGTATATAAAGGGACGACCCGCCGGCGGCTTAGGGCAAAAAAAAAAACAACTCATCGAGAGCCGGGCATAGCGTATCTCACTCCCTGGTCATCGAAACATCAAGCAATACCAACCCAACTAGACGTAGGCCTTACCTTCACCTAAGGGGCTGAACAAGTATAAACCTCTCGTGTCCTTTGTCCCGCTTTACCCCTTTAAGCTTCCTAGTTGCGATGGCTCCACGACTAAGTCCTTGCAAGAGGACATCTTCCGTGACAAACCCACGACACTATGGTTATTTATGATGTTTTTATGCATAATAATGCTTTTTGGAGTAATTCTAATGCCTTTTTCTCTCATAATATGCAAGGTACACACAAAGAGGGAGAATTCCGGCAGCTGGTAATCTGGTCCTACGTCAGGCTACCTATTCTGCACAACTCCAAACAAGCTGAAACTTCACGGAGGATTTTGATGGAATATATGAAGAATATTGGAGCCAATAAGTACCAGAGGGGGCCCACTAGGTGGGCAAAACTCACCTGGGCGCGCCAGGGAGCCCAGGCGCGCCCTGGTGGGTTGTGCTCACCCAGGCCCACCTCCGGTGCCCATCTTATGGTATATAGGTCTTTTTGACCTAGAAAAAAATGAGGAGAGGACTTTCGGGACGGAGCGCCGCCGTCTCGAGGCGGAACTTGGGCAGGAGCACTTTTGCCCTCTAGCGGAGCGATTCCGTCAGAGGAACTTCCCTCCCGGAGGGGGAAATCATCGTCATCATCATCACCAACAACTCTCCCATCTTGGGGAGGGCAATCTCCACCAACATCTTCAACACCACCATCTCATCTCAAACCCTAGTTCATCTCTTGTGTTCAATCTTGTTACCGGAACTATAGATTGGTGCTTGTGGGTGACTAGTAGTGTTGATCAAATCTTGTAGTTGATTACTATATGGTTTATTTGGTGGAATATTATATGTTCAGATCCAATATGCTATTTAATACCCCTCTGATCTTGAGCATGATTATCATTTTTGAGTAGTTACTTTTGTTCTTGAGGTCGCGAGAGAAATCATGTTGCAAGTAATCATGTCAACTTGATATGTGTTCGATATTTGATAGTATGTATGTTGTGATTTGTAACATCCCAAATTTCCTATTTGGAATGTTTTACAATTATAGCTAAGCATCTATGCATATTGTTTGAAATTGAGTGGCATTTGAAGTTTCAGAAGTTTTTGAGTTGTTGGAATTTGAATTCAAAGTTTGGCATTTGAAATTTATTTCAAAAATAATACCTGACAAATACTTGAGATAAAGTATGAGAGGAGTAAACATGACACTCCAAATATGTCAGATGAAAAAACCATGCCAAAAGTTTGAATTCAAATTTTGATTTTATTTGGAATTTTAGAAAAATGTTTTTTTATAAAGTTTGAGTTTTGCCTGGAAAATGTTCAAATTATAGGAATATTCCCTGATCATTTTGATATATATATGTCCTATATAAAAATATATATATCTAATATATTTTCTCTCTCACAAATTCAAAAAAATAGAAAAAGAATAGATCCAGCGCCACCAGCTAACTGCCCAGCAATACCAAGTTGCCCAAATTAATCGGCCAGCAGCCCATCCATCGCTGCCCAGCCAGGCGCCGAGCCGCCCACGCCGAGCCCCCTCGCCGAAAACCCTTCGCCCCGGTCGCCCGACCGAGACGACCCCTCCCTCTCTCACCGACACCCAGGCCCCACCTCTCCTTCTTCCCCTCGCCCACGCCAACCCCCGCCGCCGCTCGCCGGAATCCCGCAAGATCCGGGATCGCCTCCCGATCGCTCCCCGATCTTTCCCCTCGCCCAAGTCGGTGCCCCCCTATAAATACCCCCGCCCTCGACCCCTTCCCCCACTTTTCCCCCTCGCCCCCCCTCGCTCTCGCTGCAATCGCTCGCCGGAGCACCCGAGCCGCCCGCCGCCATCATTGCGACCGCCCGGTCATCCCGACCACCTCGAGCTCGCCCGAGTCCACCCAAAGCTCCCTTGCTCCGCCAAGACTTCGCCGGAGGTCTCCGCCGTCGTCCCCGACCACCGGAGCCACCGCACCATCGCCGCCCGAGCCGCCGTCGACCGTCGCCGTCGGTAAGTCGCCGGAGATCGCCCCCCACCGTTAGATCTAAACGAAGGGTTTAGATTAGATCCCCGAAGCGGTAGGTTTATTTTAAATGAAGCGGTTTAGTTACGGTTTATTCCGGTTTTATTTAGGTTAGTTTAGAACGGCCGACTCGGTTTAATCCCTCGGGCGTATTTTAGTTATATTACGCCGATGCGTTAGATAGGCCCATTAGCCGGTTTTTTCTTTTTTGTTAATATTTTCGTTTCTGTTTTTAATAGAATAGTTTCAGTTTTGTAAAATCCATATCTTTTAACCTACTTAATATTTTTAAGTGATTCTTTTTTTGTTGGTTTGCAAATTTATTGTAGTTTATATAGAACATATGTTTGGCCATGTTTAAATTATTTAAAATTGCTTTATTTTAGTTTTAGACAGATTAGTAATTCTGCTATAAAATGAGTTAGGATTATTTTATTTTAGTGATTCTTTTTGTCACTACTTTGTTTTGACCTTGCCTAACCGTAGGAATTTATTTGGGCATTTTAGATTTAATAAAAATAGTTTTAATCAAAATCATGTGGTTCTTATTTATTTAACTAGCTATTGTTTTCCTATTGTTTCATATAGAAAATAACTTTATTTTTCCTATGTGATAGTTTATTTTAGGTTAGTTTCTGTAACTTTAGATCAGGAACTTTTATTTACAATAAATAAAATTTTTATTTTATTTTTCTTGCTAGGATTGTTATAGGCATAATAGGAGTTCTATAATAGCTTTTGATGCAATTCTTTTTGCTCCTAGTTGCATGATGTTTTCTTTTCTGCTAGTTAGCAAAAACCCATGCTTGAGTTCTATTAAGAAAATTTTTGTTGTGTAAAACTATTCTTTGTTGTTGTATGGTGTGGTGAAAACATTGAATGGGATTTCTTCGAGTTTCTTTGGGTTTTGGTTCAATTGCTTTGTGTGTTATGTTAGCATGCTATTACGTTAAGTGATCATATGTTGTATGCTTATTATGATTGTTGTTTGCCTCGGTAGAATTTCCAGAGTGCGAAGCTTGCTACCACGAGTCCCTAGCTTTCGAAGATCGTCAGCAAGGCAAGTCATTGATCATATTTTTCTTTTAGTATACCTATGATTTTATTGCATTAGAATTATACCTCCCCACCATGCATGCAGTAGGAGAATTTGAAGTTATGTTCTTGAGTAGTATCATGAGGTAGGATGAACCCAATTCCCCTTGTTACCATGGCCCAGGACGAAGTAGTTTATTTTGCTATGCTCGTAGACGGGGTTGGTTGAGTGAATCATAAGGGAGATGTGAGAGTCAAGAAGATGACAACCCCATGACTTCAAGATCAAGATGGACTTCAAAATTCACTCTTGGGTGGAGGATTGTTGACGGGCACCTGGAGAAAACCAGTGGTTGGCGGGATGCATGGAGAAGCACCATGACATCTTGGAAAGCTTCACCCAGCCACGAAGAGACGGATGTATACCCCATTGACCGGAAGCTTACTGCAGCAGCCGCAAGACATTATGGGCTCGGCTTGGTCAACCCTAGGTGTGACTCTGGCCGACGGTGCTACGAGATGTAGAAGAACGGTAGGATTGGATGGGTGCGGCGGTGGCGGAGGAACTCTTGGAAGACCCTGTTTAGTTCGTCCGTCTTCAAACACCATGAAGTGCGAAGACTTAAAAGGAGGAACGATTCTTGCGGGTAAAGTCAAACCTCTGCAGTGAAGATCTAATCGGTTAGCCGTGTCCCAGTTACGGACAATTTGAGCCTCTGGAACCTGGAGTATTTCGGATATCTCAACACCAAAATTAATAAATTAATTGAGGGGATGATTATCTAATAATTGGGAATGAGACATTGGTTGGTGGAACCATCTCAATAATTACCAACAATTTTGTAGTATTTGCAAACAAGTCCTTATTGTAGGGAAAAACTGGCTTTTCGCAAAACAATGAAACTTAGAGCCCCACAGCCAAATTGCATCTAGTGTTAGTAATTTTTATTGTTATTCTCTCTTCATGACTTGCCGGCATATTCAAAATGCTGACCTACACGGCTGCAACGTCTTATGTTGCAGAGGATTATTCCGATCAGGAGTGAGGCTACGATCCGCGCTTGGCGATTGCCCTATGGAGTCGGATGGACTCGCTATTCTTCTATGCTTCCGCAGCTTATTTAGTTTATTTCTCATGAGTTGGCCTTCGGCCGAATTTATTCTATTGTAATAAAGACTCGATATGAGAATCGTGTAATAAATTCAGGTGTGATTGAACTTTGATTGTTTCATCAATGTCTTGTGTGTGCAAAGCATGATCTTGGGATGGTACAGCTACACGTAGACTTGACCGATTTTGGGTCGGTCGCTCAGAGATGGTATCGAGCACACGCACGACCGTGGGGCGTAACCCCTAGGATCGGAAAGCCATAGGAAGAGACCATTTATTTTATGTCCTTATCATTCCATAATTCTCCCTGTTCATTTCGACTTCTCTCGATTTTCAACATTCTAGATGGCCGAGTTCACCCCGCTCTGCTACGGAGTTTTGCCACCAGATGAGACGATGCCTTTCGGCAAGAAGCTGGTCCAGATCGTGAAGAAGCTGAAGATTGCTCGCCCTCAATCACCGGAAGCCTACCAATGCACTTCCGACGGATACCCGCTTCTGATTGAGGTGCACATTCCAGGAGGACCTTGGGGACATTGAGCCCATTGACTTTGAGTTTACCGATTTCAATTGGATCCTCGGAAGAGACATGGCGATTTATCATGCACTTGGACATCTCCGAGAAGAGTACAGGCTGAGCTCGACCCATCGACCTCGCTATGATTTCTCGCAGAACTAGGAATGGAGATATCATCCGTACCGTGAGAGGACGACTCCATTCTCTCATATGTCCAAGACTTGGAGTGTCTCCTCGAGAAACGGAGATCCGGACTCGCCGTAACTTCGAAGGTACACAGGAGGTTGTTGTTCCGTGAACTGAATCATGGAGAAAGCACACGCAGACTTCCTTGACCATGAAGAAGAAATCAAGGATTTCATGGAGAGAGTCGACAAGCTGAAGATGGATGTTGCCGCATTAGAAGAGAAGATGGACTTGGGAGAAGACCTTTTTCCGAGTGGAGATGACGGACCTCTCGTGAGCAATGACCAGGATTATGAAGAGAGCTCCACTGAAGAAAGCCGCAAGAGGAGGCGCCGCATCAGAGGACGCCACACCGGAGGACGCCGCACCAGAGGACGCAAGGATAATTGATGAAGACATTTAGTCGACCGCCATGTTATTTTGTTTTTCCGTCGATCAGTTAGGCCGTTATTTTTCGATTAGTCGTGAGAAATTGTAATCCGAGATTGAACCATGTTTGAGTTGATTGAATAATGATTGGTGTGATTATGATTGTGCATTCATATGGGTAGTGATAGTTTCTCATTAGACCCTTGTTCTATTCTAATTTTCTCATCCACTCCAAAAACACGGATGCCTCCGAGGCGTGACCCGGTCTCAACTTTCCACCGGAGCTCACCCACTGATCCAGCAGCGAGAATGCCCTCATGCGGATGCTCATCCGAACCGAACAACAAAAACAACAACAATCCACTGCCACCACCCCCTGTTGACAACTTGACCCGCTTCCTAAGGCTGAATCCGCGGTGTTCTCTAGCAGACCGAGCCAATTGTGGCCGATGATTGGCTCCGCAAGGTCGGAAGGAGTTAGTCACTGCTGGATGCACAGATGCAGAGAAGGTGCGCTTTGCGCGACATCAACTTGATGGACCTGCAGCCTCTTGGTGGGAGAACTACACCGCCACTTATCCCATCGCCACCATCACATGGGATCAGTTCCAGAAGCTTTCCGCACCGCTCATGTTTCAGCCGGAGCCATGAGTCGAAGAAGCGTGAGTTCCGCAACTTCGCCAGGGGAACCGTCTTGTGGGGCGATGCGTGGATGAGTTCAGCAAGTTAGCTCGCTATGCCCGGATGATGTGGCCACGATGCCGCAGCAGGAAAAGTTTCTCGAGGACTCAATGACGAGCTGGGTATGCAGCTAATGGTGGCTACCTTCAACAACTACCGGGAGCTGGTAGACAAGGCCACCATACTTGAAGGCAAGCAGCAGCAGATTGATAGCATAGCGGAAGTATGGCGGGGAAGTACAACTCGGAGCTCAGCAGAAGCCCCGTTATGCCCCATACTCGGGAGGGCATACCCATCATAACCATGGAGGACATAACCATGGAGGAAATGGGAACAACCGCAACCAAGACAACAAGACAAGCAATGGAAACGGCAATGGCAACCAGCATCGTCCTGCCCCGGCTCAGAAGGATTTGAGCCACATCACCTGTTTCAAGTGCCAGAAAACAGGGCACTATGCCACCGACTGCCCGGAGGCCAAGCAGAGGAATGGAAACGGCAATGGAAGCTCAACAAAGAAGCCCAACCCTTTTCCTCGTGCTCAGGTGAACCACATTGACGTGGAGGACGTCTATGATCAGCCAGACACTGTGGTTGGTAAGTTTTTATTTCACATCCAGTATTGGTACTCTTTGATTCTGGTGCAACGCATTCATTAATATCACGGGTAGTTGTGGAAAAGTACGGGTTGCCCACTAGAACCCTTAGAAGCCCTCTTCACGTCAGTTCCGCAGGAGGAGAAATGATGGCAGGCTTAGGCTGTCATGCAACCCTCAACATCGGAAACCATAAATTTCCCGCAGACCTCATAGTATTGGAAACCCAGACCTTGGATGTGATCCTAGGCATGGATTGGTTGACGAAGTTTGAAGGAAACATAGATTGTGCCCAAGAAGTCGATTCTGCTCACCACCGGGCGCGTAAGAGGATCAAGTATGTATCCAGATGTATCCCGATGAAGAATCGGTGCATTCCCTCACGGGAGTTGTTCAGAGGAAGTGCCGAGGTGCAAGATTTTCCCGATGTATTTCCGAGGAATTACCAGAATGCCACCGACGAGACATTGAATTTCTGATTGAGTTATTGCCCGCACAGCCCCAATATCCAAGAGACCCTATCGGATGCCCCGAGCGATTTGAAAGAGATCAAGAATCAAATTAATGAGCTATTGGAGAAAGGATATATTCGCCAAGCTCATCACCTTGGGGAGCCCCAGTTCTTTTGGTAGAGAAGAAGGATGGAACCACGAGAATGGTTGTGGATTATCGTTAGTTGAGCGATGTGACCATCAAGAACAAGTACCCTCTGCCGATGATTAATGACCTATTTGATCAGCTAGTTGGAGCCAAGGTATTCTCCCGGATCGATCTTGATCGGGTATCATCAATTGAAGATCCGTGAAAAGGATATACCCAAAACAGCATTCACCACGGTATGGTTTATATGAGTATACCGTCATGTCATTCGGATTGACTAATGCCCTGCATACTTCATGAATTTGATGAACAAGGTATTTATGGAATATCTGGACAAGTTTGTCGTGGTGTTCATCGATGATATACTGATTTTCTCCAAGAGCGAGGAAGAGCATAAGGAACATTTGCGTCTAGTTCGGAAAACTCCGAGAACATCGAGTTGTATGCCAAGTTCAGCAAATGTGAATTTTGGCTGAAGGAAGTCGGATTCCTCGGACATGTTATTTCAGGAGAAGGAATAGTAGTTGACCCGCCAAGGTTGTATCGATCACCGATTAGCGATCGCCCACCTCGATCAAGGAGATCCGCAGTTTTCTCGGACTCGCAGGATATTATCGGAGGTTTATTGAGAATTTCTCGAAGATTGCCAAGCCCATGACTGAGTTGTTGAAGAAGGACGCCAAGTACATTTGGACCGAGGATTGTGAAGCCGCCTTCGTGAATTGAAGAAACGTTTGGTTACAGCCCAAGATTGATTTTGCAGACATACACAAGGATTACCAGGTATATTGTGATGCTTCTCGTCAGGGACTCGGAGGAGTACTCATGCAGGAAGGAAAAGTTGTAGCTTATACCTCCAGACAGCTACAACCACACGAGATGAATTATGCCACCCATGATTTGGAGTTAGCAGCCGTAGTGCATGCACTCAAGACCTGGAGACATTTCCTTATCGGAAACCGTTGTGATGTCTACACAGATCATAAGAGCTTGAAGTATATTTTCACGTAGAAAGAGTTGAACCTCAGGCAGAGGAGATGGCTGGAGTTAATCAAGGACTATGACATGAAATTGCATTATCACCCAGGAAAGGCTAATGTTGTAGCAGATGCTTTGAGCCGTAAGAGTTATGTGAATACTCTTATAGCGGGAGGATTACCCAGGAGTTAGTCGATGACCTCGAGATCTCCGATGGAGATAGTTCGAGAGGATATGTTGCAACTCTGGAAGTTCAGTCCACTTTGGCGAAAGAATTCGTGAAGCCCGTAAGTCGGATAAGGAAATTGATGAGATAAAGAAAAGGATGAATGAAGGAAAAGCTAAAGGGTTTCGTAAGGATGAATACGGAGCTATATGGTTCGAGGATCGTATTTATGTACCCAATGATCCCGAACTCGTGAAGCTAATTCTTGAGGCTCATGATTCACCATACTCGATTCACCCGGTAACACCAAGATGTATCTGGATTTGAAGGAAAGTTTCTGGTGGACAGGTATGAAGAAGGATATTGCCGAGTACGTAGCAGTATGCGATGTTTGTCAACGAGTAAAGGCGAAACATCAGAAGCCAGCAGGGTTACTTCAACCTTTGCCGATTCCTGAGTGGAAATGGGAAAAACTTGGAATGGATTTTATCACAAGATTACCCAGGACCCGTTCAGGTTATGATTCCATCTGGGTAGTGGTTGATCGATTGACCAAGGTAGCTCATTTCATTCCCGTGAAGACTACCTATACCAGCGCTAAGTTAGCCAAGATATACATGACCAGGATCGTATGTCTGCATGGAGTTCCGAGGAGTATCGTGTCAGATAGAGGAACACAATTTACCTCAAAGTTTTGGAATCAGTTGCATGAAACTTTGGAGTGCGAGGCTGGAGTTGATCAGCTTTTCATCCGCAGTACGGATGGACAGACCGAGAGAGTCAACCAGATCTGGAGGATATGATGAGAGTTTGTGCGCTAGACTATGGGTCTAGCTAGGATGATAATTTGCCATACGCGGAGTTCTCATACAACAACAGTTATCGCACCGATCGAAGATGGCCCCTTCAAGCTCTATACGGAAGGAGGTGCGAACACCATTCTTTGTGGGATGGTGTTGGAGATCGAAAACTTTTCGGTCCCGATCTTATCAGAGATTCCGAAGAGAAAGTCAAACTGATTCGAGATAGACTCAAGGTAGCTCAGTCGAGACGGAAGAGTTATGCCGACAGTAAACGCAAGGAAGTAACTTACGAAGCGGGAGACCGGGCATATCTTCGTGTGTCCCCACTTCGTGGAATCAAGAGGCTCGGTGTTAAAGGAAAGTTAGCACCCCGGTTCATTGGCCCCTACAAAATCCTCGAACGTCGTGGAGAAGTTGCTTACAAGTTGGAATTGACGGAAGGATTGTCCGGAGTTCATGATGTTTTCCATGTTTCTCAGCTGAAGAAATGCCATGCCGACATGGCCGATATTCCGTTGAGAGACACAAGTGCCCCTAGAGGCCATACAGCTCGGCGGTGATCTGACTTATGAGGAGAAACCCGTCCAATTCTCGAGATCTGTGAACAGAGTCACCCGCAGCAAGATCATCAAGTTTTGCAAGGTCTTGTGGAGTCACCACTCCGAGGAGGAAGCCACCTGGGAGCGAGAAGAAGACCTCCGCCGAGACCACCCGCACCTATTTGCTAGCCAACCCGAATATCGAGGGCGAGATTCATCTTACGGTGGGTAGGTTTGTAACATCCCAAATTTCCTATTTGGAATGTTTTACAATTATAGCTAAGCATCTATGCATATTGTTTGAAATTGAGTGGCATTTGAAGTTTCAGAAGTTTTTGAGTTGTTGGAATTTGAATTCAAAGTTTGGCATTTGAAATTTATTTCAAAAATAATGCCTGACAAATACTTGAGATAAAGTATGAGAGGAGTAAACATGACACTCCAAATATGTCAGATGAAAAAACCCTGCCAAAAGTTTGAATTCAAATTCTGATTTTATTTGGAATTTTAGAAAAATGTTTTTTTATAAAGTTTGAGTTTTGCCCTTGGAAAAATGTTCAAATTATAGGGAATATTCCCCTGATAATTTTGATATATATATGTCCTATATAAAATATATATATATCTAATATATTTTCTCTCTCACAAATTCAAAAAAATAGAAAAAAAATAGACCCAGCGCCAGACCAGCTAATCGGCCCACCAGTAGCCAAGCGGCCCACCACCGGCAGGCGCAACCCATCCAGGTGCGGCCCAGCCAGCGCCCGAGCCGGCCCACGCCCGAGCCCCCCTTGCCGAAAACCCTTCGCCCCGGTCGCCCGACCGAGACGACCCCTCCCTCTCTCACCGACACCCCGGCCCCACCTCTCCTTCTTCCCCTCGCCCACGCCAACCCCCGCCGCCGCTCGCCAGAATCTCGCAAGATCTGGGATCGCCTCCCGATCGCTCCCCCGATCTTTCCCCTCGCCCAAGTCGGTGCCCCCCTATAAATACCCCCGCCCTCGACCCCTTCCCCCACTTTTCCCCCTCGCCCCCCTCGCTCTCGCCGCAATCGCTCGCCGGAGCACCCGAGCCGCCGCCGCGCCATTGTGACCGCCCCGGTCATCCCCGACCACCTCGAGCTCGCCCGAGTCCACCCCCGAGCTCCCCTTGCTCCGCCGCACTCGCCGGAGGTCTCCGCCGTCGTCCCCGACCACCGGAGCCACCGCACCATCGCCGCCCGAGCCGCCGTCGGTAAGTCGCCGGAGATCGCCCCCCACCGTTAGATCTAAACGAAGGGTTTAGATTAGATCCCCGAAGCGGTAGGTTTATTTTAAATGAACCGGTTTAGTTACGGTTTATTCCGGTTTTATTTAGGTTAGTTTAGACCGGCCGACTCGGTTTAATCCCTCGGGTGTATTTTAGTTATATTACGCCGATGCGTTAGATAGGCCCATTAGCCGGTTTTTTCTTTTTTGTTAATATTTTCGTTTCTGTTTTTAACAGAATAGTTTCAGTTTTGTAAAATCCATATCTTTTAATCTACTTAATATTTTTAAGTGATTCTTTTTTTGTTGGTTTGCAAATTTATTGTAGTTTCTGTAGAAAATATGTTTGGCCATTTTTAAATTATTTAAAATTGCTTTATTTTAGTTTTAGACAGATTAGTAATTCTGCTATAAAATGAGTTAGGATTAGAATTATACCTCCCCACCATGCATCCCTAGCTTTCGAAGATCGTCAGCAAGGCAAGTCATTGATCATATTTTTCTTTTAGTATACCTATGATTTTATTGCATTAGAATTATACCTCCCCACCATGCATGCAGTAGGAGAATTTGAAGTTATGTTCTTGAGTAGTATCATGAGGTAGGATGAACCCAATTCCCCTTGTTACCATGGCCCCGGGACGAAGTAGTTTATTTTGCTATGTCGTGAGACGGGGTTGGTTGAGTGAATCATAAGGGAGATGTGAGAGTCAAGATGATGACAACCCCATGACTTCAAGATCAAGATGGACTTCAAAATTCACTCTTTGGGTGGAGGACGGTTGTGGGCACCTGAGAAAACCAATGGTTGGCGGGATGCATGGAGAAGCGCCATGACATCTTGGGAAAGCTTCACCCAGCCACGAAGAGACAGATGTATACCCCATTGACGGAAGCTTACCTGTGCAGCCTCAAGCCATTATGGGCTCTGGCTTGCTCAACCCTAGGTGTGACTCTGGCGACGGTGCTACGAGATGTAGAAGAACGGTAGGATTGGATGGGTACCGGCGGTGGCGGAGGAACTCTTGGAAGACCCTGTTTGTTCGTCCGTCTTCAAACACCATGAAGTGCAAAGACTTAAAAGGAGGAGCGATTCTTGCGGGTAAAGTCATAAACCTCTGCAGAGTGAAGATCTAATCGGTTAGCCGTGTCCCGATTCTGGACAATTTGAGCCTCTGGAACCTGGAGTATTTCAGATATCTCAACACCAAAATTAATAAATTAATTGAGGGGATGATTATTTAATAATTGGGAATGAGACATTGGTTGGTGGAACCATCTCAATAATTACCAACAATTTTGTAGTATTTGCAAACAAGTCCTTATTGTAGGGAAAAACTGGCTTTTCGCAAAACAATGAAACTTAGAGCCCCACAGCCAAATTGCATCTAGTGTTAGTAATTTTTATTGTTATTCTCTCTTCATGACTTGCCGGCATATTCAAAATGCTGACCTACACGGCTGCAACGTCTTATGTTGCAGAGGATTATTCCGTTCAGGAGTGAGGCTACGATCCGCGCTTGGCGATTGCCCTATGGAGTCGGATGGACTCGCTATTCTTCTCGCTTCGCAGCTTATTTAGTTTATTTCTCATGAGTTGGCCTTGGCGAATTTATTCTATTGTAATAAAGACTCGATATGAGAATCGTGTAATAAATTCAGGTGTGATTGAACTTTGATTATTTCATCAATGTCTTGTGTGTGCGGCATGATCTTGGGATGGTACAGCTACACGTAGACTTGACCGATTTTGGGTCGGTCGCTACATGATTCCCTTAGTGGTGTCATGTGAACGTCGACTACATGACACTTTACCATATTTGGGCCTAAGGGAATACACTGTGGAGTAGTTATTAGATGATGGGTTGCGAGTGATGATGAGCTTAAACCCTAGTTTATCGCTATTCCGTAAGGGACCGATTGGATCCAAAAGTTTAATGCTATGGTTAGAATTCATTCTTAATACTTTTCTCGTAGTTGTGGATGCTTGAGAGAGGGTTAATCATAAGTAGGAGGTTTTTTCAAGTAAGAACAGCACCTAAGCACCGGTCCACCCACATATCAAATTATCAAAGTAGAGAACACGGATCGAATCAACATGATGAAAGTGACTAGATGAAATTCCCGTGTACCCTGAAGAACGCTTTGCTTACTATAAGAGACCGTTTCGGCCTGTCCTTTGCTTCAAAAGGATTGGGCTAACTTGCTGCACTTTTGCTACTACTATCTTTACTTGCTCATTACAAATTATCTTGCTATCAAACTACTTTGTTACTTACAATTTCAGCACTTGCAGACATTACCTTGCTGAAAACCACTTGTCATTTCCTTCTGCTCCTCGTTGGGTTTGACACTATTACTTATCAAAAAGAGCTAAAATTGATCCCATATACTCGTGGGTCATCAAGGCTATTTATAGTGCCGTTTCCGGGGAGTGAAGCGCCTTTGGTAAGTGGAATTTGGTAAGGAAACATTTATATAGTGTGCTGAAATGTACCATCACTTGTTACTATGGAAAACAATCCTTTGAGGGGTTTGTTCGGGGTATCTTCACCTCAGCCGGAACCACAATTAGCTACCCCTCAACCTAATGCACCTACTGAAAATATTGAATATGAAATTCCTTCAGGTATGATAGAACAACTGCTTGCTAATCCTTATGCAGGAGATGGAACCGAACATCCTGATATGCACTTGATATATGTGAAACAAATTTGTGGATTGTTTAAGCTTGCAGGTTTACCCGGCGATGAAGTTAAGAAGAAGGTTTTCCCTTTATCTTTGAAGGGAAAAGCATTGGCATGGTATATGCTATGCGATGATATTGGATCTTGGAATTCGAATCAATTGAAATTGTAGTTCGACCAAAAAAATTATCCTATGCATCTAGTTCATCGTGATCGGAATTACATATATAATTTTTGGACTCGTGAAGGATAAAGTATCGCTCTAGCTTGGGGGAGGCTTAAGTCAATGTTATATTCATGCCCCAATCATGAGCTCTCAAGAGAAATTATTATCCAGAATTTTTATGCTCGGCCTTCTCATAATGACTGATCCATGCTTGATACTTCTTGTGCTGGTTCTTTTATAAAGAAGACTATTGAATTCCGTTGGGATCTTTTGGAAAGAATTAAACACAACTCTGAAGATTGGGAACTCGAAGAAGGTAGAGAGTCAGGTATTAAGCTTAAGTATGATTGTGTTAAATCTTTTATAAATACCGATGCTTTTCAAAAGTTTAGCACTAAATATGGACTTGACTTTGAGATAGTAGCCTCCTTTTGTGAAACATTTTCTACTCATGTTGATCTCCCTAAAGAGAAGTGGTTTAAATATCACCCACCTATTAAAGAAGAGAATAAAGAACCGGTGCCAATTAAGAAGAAACTGTACTCTATAATGTTGATCCAGTTGTTCCTACTGCTTATATTGAGAAACCACCTTTCCCTGTTAGGATAAAGGAACATGCTAAAGTCTCAACTGTGGTTAACAAAAGTTATATTAGAACACCTAAACCTGATGAACAAATCAAAGTAGAACCTAGCGTTGCTATGGTTAAGGATCTCCTGGAAGAAAATATAGATGGGCATGTTATTCAAAGTAGAACCCAACGTTGCTATGGTTAAGGATCTCCTGGAAGAAAATATAGATGGGCATATTATTTACTTCTGTAATGAAGCTACTAGAATTGTCAAACCCGATAAAACAGGCAATCGTAGACCTGTTGTTGGCATGCATGTTGTCTCAGTTAAAATAGGAGATCACTGTTACCATGGTTTATGTGACATAGGTGCTTGCGTGAGTGTCATTCCTTATTCCTTATATCAAGAAATTATGTATGACATAGCACCCGCAGAGATAGAAGACATGGATGTTACTATTAAACTTGCTAAGAGATACCATATCACCAATTGGGATTGTTAGAGATGTTGAAGTCTTGTGTGGGAAAATAAAATACCCTACTGATTTTCTTGTTCTTGGTTCCCCACAAGATGACTTTTGTCTAGTTATCTTTGGTAGACCTTTCTTGAACACCGTCAATGCTAAAATAGATTGTGAGAAACAAACTGTCGGTGTTAGTTTTGGTGATGAGTCTCGTGAATTCAAAATTTTCAAGTTTAGTAGAAAGCTTCATGAAAAAGAATTGCCTAGTAAGAATGAAATAATTGGTCTTGCTTCTATTGTTGTGCCTCCTACTGATCCACTAGAACAATATTTGCTAGACCATGAAAATGATTTACATATGCATGAAAGAAATGAAATAGATAATATTTTCTTTGAACAATGTCCTCTGTTCAAACACAGTTTGCCTATTGAAACACTAGGAGGTCCTCCTCCACCTAAAGGTGATCCTGTGTTTGAATTAAAATAATTACCAGACACTTTGAAATATGCTTATCTTGGTGAAAAGAAGATATATCCTGTTATTATTAGTGCTAACCTTTCAGAACATGAAGAAGAAAGATTATTGAAAGTTCTAAGGAAGCACCTAGTTGCTATTGGATATACTCTTGATGATTTAAAGGGCATTAGTCCCACTCTATGTCAGCACAAGATTAATATGGAACCTGATGCTAAACCCGTTGTTGATCACCAATGCCAGTTAAATCCGAAAATGAAGGAAGTGGTAAGAACAGAAATGTTAAAACTTCCGGAAGCAGGTATAATCTATCCTATAGCTGATAGTAGAGTGGTAAGTCCTGTTCATTCTGTCCCTAAGAAAGGAGGTATTACTGTTGTTCCTAATGATAAAAATGAACTCATTCCACAAAGAATTGTTACAGGCTATAGAATGGTAATTGATTTTAGAAAATTAAACAAAGCAACTAGAAAAGATCATTACCCTCTGCCTTTTATTGATCAAATGCTAGAAATATTATCTAAGCACACACATTTTTTACTTCCTTGATGGATATTCTGTTTTTTCACAAATACCTGCTTCTCAACCTAATCACGAAAAGACCACATTCACTTGTCCCTTTGGAACTTATGCTTATAGACGTATTCCTTTTGGTTTATGAAATGCACCTGCTACCTTTCAAAGATGTATGACTGCTATATTCTCTGACTTAGGTCAAAATATTGTTGAGGTTTTCATGGACGACTTCTCTGTTTATGGGAAGTCTTTTGATGAATGTTTAGGTAATCTTGACCGAGTTTTGCAGAGATGCGAACAAACAAATCTTGTGTTGAATTGGGAGAAGTGCCACTTTATGGTTAATGAAGGTATCGTTTTGGGCCATAAAATTTCTGAAAGAGGTATTGAAGTGGACAAAGCTAAGGTTGATGCAATTGAGAAAATGCCATGTCCTAAAGATATCAAAGGTATTCTTAGTTTCCTAGGTCATGCTGGTTTCTATAGGAGATTTATCAAAGACTTTTCTAAAATTTCTAGGCCTCTTACGGATCTTTTGCAAAAGGATGTTCCTTTTTTTTTGATGATGATTGTTTAGAAGCCTTCGAAACACTCAAGAAAGCCTTAATTTCTGCACTTGTAGTTCAGCCACCTGATTGGAACTTGCCTTTTGAAATTAGTGTGATGCTAGTGATTATGCTGTTGGTGCTGTTCTAGGACAAATAGTTGATAAGAAACTGAATATTCATTATGCCAGTAAAACTCTAGACGGTGCTTAACAAAATCATGCTACTACTGAAAAAGAATTCTTAGCAGTGGTGTTTGCTTGTGATAAATTTAGATCTTACATTGTTGATTCAAAAGTAATTGTTCACACCGATCATGCTTCTATAAAATATCTTATGGAAAAGAAGGATGCTAAACCTAGACTTATTTGGGTTCTCTTGCTGCAAGAATTTGATTTACATATCACTGATAGAAAAGGAGCTAAGAACCCCGTAGCTGATAACTTGTCTAGGCTTGAAAATGTGCTTGATGACCCACTACTTATTGATGTAGTTTTCCTGATGAGCAGTTAGCTGCAATAAATGTTGCTCCTAACACTCCTTGGTATGCTGACTATGCTAATTTCATTATTGTTAAATATTTACCGCCTAGCTTTACATACCAACAAAAGAAAAAAAATTCTTCTATGATTTAAGACATTACTTTTGGGATGACCCACATCTTTATAAAGAAGGACTAGATGGTATTATTAGATGTTGTGTACCTGAGCATGAACAAGGACAAATCCTATGGAAATGTCACTATGAAGCTTATGGAGGGCATCATGCTGGAGATAGAACTGCTCACAAGGTATTGCACTCTGGATTTTATTAGCCTACTCTGTTCAAGGATGCTTGTAAGTTTGTCTTATCTTGTGATGAATGCCAAAGAATAGGTAATACCGGTAAGCGTCAAGAAATGCCTATGAATTATTCACTTGCTGTTGAACCATTCAATGTTTGGGGATTTGATTACATGGGAACTTTTCCTTCCTCTAATGGGTATACACATATTTTGGTTGCTGTTAATTATGTTACTAAGTGGGTAGAAGCTATTCTGACCATTAGTGCTGATCACAACACCTCTATTAAAATGCTTAAGGAAGTTATTTTCCCAAGGTTTAGAGTCCCTAGATATTTAATGACTGATGGTGGTTCACACTTTATTCATGGTGCTTTCCGTAAAATGCTTGCCAAGTATGATGTTAACCATATAATAGCATCACCTTATCATCCTCAGTCTAGTGGTCAAGTTGAACTTAGCAATAGAAATAAAATTATATCTTGCAAAAGACTGTCAATAGGTCCTGGAAGAATTGGTCTAAGAAATTAGATGATGCACTTTGGGCTTATAGAACAGCATATTAAAATCCTATGGGTATGTCTCCTTATAAAATGGTTTATAGAAAAGTTTGTCATTTGCCTCTTGAGTTAGAACATAAGCTTATTGGGCAATCAAAGAACTCAACTATGATTTCAAACTTGCTGGTGAAAAGAGGTTATTTGATATTAGCTCATTAGATGAATGGAGAACCCAACCTTATGAAAATGCCAAATTATTTAAAGAAAAAGTTAAAAGGTGGCATGATAAAAGAATCCAAAAGCGTGAGTTTAAATTTGGAGAATTTGTTCTTTTGTACAACTCTCATTTCAGATTCTTTGCAGGAAAAATCCTCTCAAAATTGGAAGGACCCTATGTTATCGAGGAGGTTTATCGGTCTGGAGCTATGAAAATAAATAATGCCGACGGTACTAAGCCGAAGGTTGTTAATGGGAAACGAATAAAACATTATATCTCAGGTACGCCCATTAATGTTGAAAGTAATATTATCCAAACTTTGACACCGAAAGAACACATAAAAGAGTCATTCCTGAACACTCCAGAATCATGAAAATAAGGAGGTACCTGATACAGTAAGTAAACAGACTCAAAAAATCCACAAAAATATTTTTTGTCAGTTTTGGAATATTTAGAAAATTAGGAAAATAAGAAACAAACATGAAGCATACCCTAGTGGGCACAAAACACCAGGGCGCGCCTGGCTGGGTACCTTCCGGACTCTATTTTTCTACAGTTTACTTGTTTCCCAAGATAAAAAAAAATCTTTCTACCCCAGCGAACCTGTTGACCATCGTATCATGGAGAAATCTTTTGTTCTCGTTTCTTGCTATTCTCCTGTCAAATATGAAATCATGTCATCCCAAGACTCTGAGGGTGAGAGCTATGTTGTTGATTTTGTCACAAACCCCAAGTCCTATGGGGATGTGGAACACTATGGCTGGACCACGGAGGAAGAGGAAGACTATTATCCTAGGGAGAAGGAGGAGTCGAGCTCGGATGAGGACGAAACTCCTTTGCCTCAACCTGGGCACATGCACGTGGAGTTCAAGAAGTCAAGCCTCCCCAACAAAGCAAAGAGGCATAAGGTTTAGTTCATACCCTTTCGCCTTTTGCAGGAAAATAAGCAAGATCGATGCAAGAAGGTACTGGAGCTTGAACAGGAGGTCAGTGAATTGAAGGAGGAAAATTCCATCCTCAAGCGTAAGCTAAGGAAGAAGGACAATACAACTACTACACCACCTTCTTCTTCATCACCAAAAGAAAACTAAGTATCGGGTATGGGCACTCCCCTTGGCTTCCGCCAAGCTTGGGGGAGGTGCCCCGGTATCGTTTCATCCCCACTATCTTTTGCCTTTACTTATATTAGTTCGATCCATAGTTATCTTTTGCTTTAGATGAATAAAATTTTAGTTCCATCCTTTATTTTCAAGAGTTTGCTTAGTGATCTACCCTTGTAATCATATGCAAGATATATAATAAAGTTTAGTTTGAGTTTTTGCTTTCTTTACTTTCATGTCGCAATAAAAAGAAAGGAAATAAATAAATAAAAGAATAAATGACAAAGATCATATGCTAATTTTATGCTAGGTGATGACACCACATAAGGAAAAGTATAAGTAGGAAATTTTATTAGAGATTAACAAACATAGCATTGGTCAATGATGGAACCCATGAAAGAATTAATAAGGGAAGAGAAGATTCACATATAAATACACTATCCTAGAAATCTTTTGTGACTGTGAGCCCCCATCAAAATATTATATGCCAAAATTGTTGATGTTGGACAACGAAGACAACTTAACGATTTATGTTTGTTCATATTCACATAGAAGTCATATTGTCATAGATCCTCTAACATGTGGTGCTTGCCCCTATCTTTGCTAGCCAAAAATTCCGCACTAAGTAGAGATATTACTTGTGCATCCAAAAACCCTTAAACCCAAATCTTATTTTCAAGAGTCCACCATACCTACCTAGGGATTGAGCAAGATCCCTCAAGTAAGTTGTCATCGGTGCAATAAGGCAATAAAAATTGCTTCTAAAAGTGTGAGATCATTTAGTGTAAGAGAAAATTGAGCGTTGTACGAACTTGTGATGGTGAAGAATAAAAGAGGTAGACTGCATAATAAAGGTTGCCATCACAAGGGGAAATACAACATGACATTCTTTTGCACTAAGGGTTGAGAATACAAACAAATAAGCGCATGACAACCTGTGCTTCCCTCTGCGAAGGGCCTATCTTTTACTTTTATGTATTTACTTTTATGCAAAGAATCAAAGTTTTTCTCTCTATTCCCTTTTATTTTCTCCTTTGGCAAGCATCATGTGGTGAGGAATGATCTTGGCACATATGTCCAGCTGAATATTGGTAGCATGAGGTATTATTCTTGACATCACCCTTGAGGTGAATAAGTTGGGAGGCGAAACTATAAGCCCCTATTTTCTATGTGTCCGATTGAAACATTTTGCTCATGTGTATGCGGTGAGTGTTAGCAATCATAGAAGACTATATGATGGTTGAGTATGTGGACTTTCCTAAAAGGCTCCAATACGTGACCCTTCCTGAAAAGATGATGAATTGTAGTTGCAAAGTTGACTGAGAACATAGTTTGTTAGTTTCTAATAGAGTTTATGCTTTATACTTCAATTGTGTGATGATTTGTCACTTATTCATGAGAATTCTATGATAAAACTTCTATGATAAGAGTCTTATGTTTAAGTTTGTTGCTATTATAATAATCAACATGATGCTTCTATGTCCGTATATTGTTTTTAACGACACCTCTCTCTTTTAGCATGTGGACATGTTTTTCGATTTCGATTTTTGCTTGAGGACAAGCGAGGTCTAAGCTTGGGGAACGACCCTGACAACGCCTGTGCTCCTCCACCAACCTCAAGTTTCATCCCTTTTGGTCATTTGATGACAAAGGGGGAGAAATTTGAGTTAGTCTTCAAGTGGGTCTCTATATATGGGTTGTCTTCCTTTAAGTTACAACTCTCGTTTTTTCTGAGGTGTTTGTTTGATGAGTTGTAAACTTGAGTCCGATTGTGGTCTGATACTTTTGAACTGCTTTCTGCATGCTTATTTCCCGAAGTTACTTAATGCATGCATGTTGAATTTCGTCAGACACCATTTTCCATCATGCATTTCAAATTCTTCATACTATATGTTAAATGCATGAACGGATTACAAGATATAGGGGGAGATCTCCATAATTTTATCCTACCATGTGCATTTGCAGTCCAAAGCAAATTCCTCAAATATGCACATCTTCAGGGGGAATTCTTCTATATCATGCAATCAAATTCCTCAATATCAGTATTTACACTTCATATGTTTATCCGTTGAAAACTTAACCTATTTGTCATCAATCACCAAAAAGGGGGAGACTATAAGTGCATCTAGTGCCCCTTAGTGATTTTGGTGCATTGAAGACTTATAGGTTAAAGGGCTAATATGTTCTTGAGTGTACACATGTCTAATAAGTCTCTGAGGAGATTGATATATCCAAAGAGTCAACCCCTAAAAATGAATGTTTTCAACTGAAGACTTTGAAAATGAATAAGTTTTTTTAGTTTCATTTTCCTTTCTTGAGTCAGAGGAAACACCGTACTGTTAAAGGGGGTCGAGGTAATACTAAGGAAAATTTTCCAGGTGATGCTCATCTCAAAGCCTACACATACCCAATCCTTCGAGTGAAGCCTTTGGAAATCTCATACAGTTCAGTCAATTTCTTCAGTGATAGAGATGAAGATCTTCTAGTCTTTTAGGAATTTGGTCTGACCGAGGAGTTAGGAATTCGCTAGTGCAAATTGCCTACAGTGAGGAACATGATAGCCTTGAGGAATTTGAGAGCTCAAATTTCCAACAGTTGTTGTGCTTCGCGCCAGCTGTCCAGATATCTTATCCACATAACGGTCATATCATTAGGGGCATTTATATATTATCATGTCGAGCTGCTCCCCGGCTATAAATAGCCGCCCCCTCAACCACTAGCTGGTTAGCTGCTCCGAGAGATAGATTGACACTTGTCATTCAGAGCATCCCATCCTTCGAGACTTCAAGAAAAAATCATCAGTGAGGAAAAACCCAAAACCCCAACACCTAAAACCCAAAGTGATTGAGCATCACTAAAGAGATTGTTCCTATGTGGAACCGATGCTTGTTACCTTTGAAGACTGTGCATCTTCCAGATTGTTAGGCGTCATGGTCTAGAGCATCCAAGAGGAATTGTGGATCGCCGAGTGATTGAGTCTGTGAAGGTTTGGAGGTCACCTTGAAGACTTACCATGAGTGATTGGGCGAGGTCTGTGTGACCTTAGCTCAAGGAGAATACGGTAAGGACTGTGTGTCCTTCGGTTTAAATACCAAGCCGCTCCAACCAGACATACAACTGTCACAACAGTTGGAACAGGTCTACCAAATCACTATCTTCACCGAGCTAGTGGTTTTATTTCTTCACCCTTTCATTTCCTCGCTTATGTGTTGATGAAATTGATCGTTACTATTTGAAGATTTTGACTGAAGACTTTCTCAATTTCCTCAATCCTATTTCTTCAGTCATCCTGTCTTCTGCCTGCTTATCCTAATTCTACTTGTGCTTTGTGTATGTTTCATTTCATCATGATGACTATGCTACTGTCTTGTTATGCATGCACCTAAGTACTCTTTCTGGTGCTTTTATTTCGTCACTTCCAAATTCCTCAAGTAGTAATTCCTTAGTGATGAATTTGTAAAAATCGCCTATTCACCCCCTCTAGTCAATATAACACACTTCCACGCGGAAGGTGTTGTCACTATGTGCTTGATGGAGCCAAGCTAGGTGACCGATGAACCATTATCTACTACATCTTTCCAATGTTATCTCGGTAACAAGTATCATTGTGTACTTCATGCATACTTTTCTTGCATTCAACCTTGTGTAGGTTACATCACGGCATGAAATTCATTCTCTCTTGCGATACTTGTTTCCTTTCTCAAAGCATCCCAACAATGATCTCTTATTGCTAGTTGTGATGTCTTTGATGTTTGTGTGTTTGAAGTTCATTGATATACAATAAGACAATATTAAGCCATGTGCTTTGCTTTCAAGCAAAGATCTTATTCGTACATTTATGACTTCTATTTGATATCATGTTATTTCCTGTTGTAACTATTTCGTGTGTACATCCTTCGTTGTGGATATATATCATCATGATTCTTATCTACCCAGAATCGTATACTCTCGAGAGAAATTTCATCTTTAGTTGATATCCTCTTTCTTTGGCGTCCACCTTTTCTTCATCATGTTATTAGTTCCTTGGTGACTTCGTGAAAGCATTGGCCTTGTGTGTGGTTCTTTTCTCGTTGCATTTTAAAGCCCTCGTTTGTGGTGAATATTTTTTTCCTCATGCTAGTCTTGACGAGGCTTTTGCCATTTCGATTGGTATTCATCCTCTTGACAAAACTATCATTTTGTATCTTCACTATGGGTTGTCACAAGCTTTGTTGTTTATTCACATTTTAGTGAGCTTGTGAACCCATTTTCTTGCTGCATGTGTGTGGGAAGGACATGTCTTGCACCTTGTATCTCATTCCTTCAAGACTATGTTGATGCTTAATGTTCATCCTTATATTAGTCTTCTCAAATGCTTTGCCTTGACTCACACACATCATTTTGGTAGAGCCTATTTCTAAGTTGCCTCTTTTACATGTTGCTCAACCATTTGTTTGTTGCAAGTACTAGGCTTAGTTTCCTACATGCTCACTTGCACTTTTTGTGAGTTTCTATTAATTTTGGGGGAGAGATGATCCTATTTTGTGCACTCTGTATCCAAATACAAATAGTTTTATTTGTGCACAAATCATGGGGAGCTTCTCTAGTTTCTTTAGAACACTCCTTTGCTTGTATCATAATATCATTTAGTCATGTGGCTTGCAGGGTCATTTGATTGTGTGTTTCTATTGGTATCTTTTGATTGCTTGCCTCACTCCTTGGTATGTCTTTCTGCCATATCATCCTTTTGCAATATTTGGGTCCTCAATATAGTTTGTATTCCTCCAACTATTTGTATTTGGATATGTATATCTCATTGCACTCTTATTTTGGGAAATACACAATTTATGGAGGAACACATATTATATTGGCCTTCTAAGCTTTTAGCCCATTTTGGCAATCGATGCGAACGGGGGAGAAGTTTAGAGAGTTATGTGGAGAAATTTAGATAGATATTTCTTCTTGCTTTGGTTTTGTTCCTAAGCATTTGCATCTCTTAGGCATGCATTATTGGTTGTAGCATTGCATGGTGATGCATAATTCATTATATAAACTCTCCTGAAAGTGATTGCAATAAATTACCAAAATGGGGGAGATTGAAAGAGCATGGTGCCCCCATGTGTGGTTTTGGTAATTGATGACATTCTCTATGGACTAATGGTTGCCTTGAGTTATATTCGTAGGATTTGTCCGTAGGCATTTCTTGAAGTCCATTTGTTGGTTTGAAGGAGTTTATATGTTGACCAAAGTTATATTCAAGGAATTATCCAAAGATAGGTCATAAAGAAGAAATGGTACAAGGTTGATCAAGACTAAGTCAAAGACTGAATCAACTTGATCGACACACAAAGCGTACAAGATATACCAAGAGTGATCAAATGATCCCATGGTATGGTATGTTTCCATGGGCTTGCATCAAGAGTAAGATCTCATACGACCCATGGTGGATGACATCAAGTGGTGATCGTCATCAAGATTGTGGTGTGCCAGTTCAAGTGGAGCATCACGAAGATATCATGCTTGAAGCTTGCCATCAATTGTGATGACAATGGACTTGTGAAGATGTGCCAAAGAGTGGCTCACCCATAGTGGAGTATGGGGGAGCAATCTACTAGTGTTCATCAAGCTAGCGCAATCAAGAAAGGTGGTACATCTTGAGGAGGTCGCGATCTTCATCATCTAGCTCAAATGGATTTTGCGCAAGGCAAATGTTTGTCCTTGATAGATTTTCTATTTTACCGGTATCATGGTTTTCGTTGGGAGACCGGATTACAGGATCGATAGCCATACTATCAAGGGGGTTCTCGACTGAGTAGCTTATTTGTATCGTTTGTACAGATCTCAAACCTTTGCATCTTTGGCATCATATTTCTTGGTTCTTGTTTGGTTTTTCTCTTTGTGAGGTTTTAGAGCTTGTGGTTATCTTCATGACAAGCTCTAGCCCATCGAAAATCGATTTCCCATGCATCTTCTTTTGCATTTTCGATGTTGGAGTTTTTACTGGTCTTATTTGAGGAAGGGTTCTCACCATTTTATTTCTATCAAAATTGTTTTAGCCCTTGTCTTCAGATTTCCAAAAAACTTGATTTCATCGAATTCATTGTTCAATTGCAAAAGTTGTGACCGTTTCAATTTTGCCTGTTCCCGCATCTCTCTGCCTATGGTGGTTGCATGGGGTCCTTGACCCTTTGGTGCCCGGGCTAACCCGGGCTCCTCCACCACTTCCTCTCGGCCCCCTCCGCCACCTCCTCTCGCCCCCCCTCGCGGTGCCCGGGGTTGAGACTCCCGGATGCCCGCCCCCCTGCCCTGTTGCTTTCCTTGTATATCCGAGTTCCCGGGGTTTTACCCCCGGGTGCCCGAGGTTGTATGCCTTTCTCTCTATTGGGTCCGGGGGTGCCCGAGCCCCTTTTGTCTGGGTGCCCGGGGTGGCGGCTGTGTGCAACGGACATATGTTTTCTTGGTGGTATTTATACCCCCCCCCCCTTCTTCCACCTCCAACCCTAATGCTCTTGCAAGTCCCCCTCCCCCACCATTGTTGACCTCTTGGAGCTTGCTAACTCTCAATTCCTCCTATGATTCTTGATTCTTTTTGAGGGAAAAGAGAGAGGGGATCTAGATCTATAATTCCACCAATCATTTTCTCCTCTAAGTGAGGGGTGATGATCCTCTAGTATAGGGGATCTATCGTAGTACTTCTGATAATTAAGAGCGTCGAACCCAATGAGGAGCAGAAGGAAATGACAAGAGGTTTTCAGCAAGGTATTTTCTGCAAGCACTGAAATTATCGGTAACAGATAGTTCTGTGATAAGATAATTCGTAGCGAGTAACAAGTAACAAGTGTAAAAAAGTGTAGCAAGGTGGCCCAATCCTTTTTGTAGCAAAGGATAATCTTGGACGAACTCTTATATACAACAAAGCGCTCCCGAGGACACATTGGAATTACTGTCAAGTTAGTTTTTATCATGCTCATATGGTTCACGTTCGTTACTTTGATAATTTGATATGTGGGTGGACCGGTGCTTGGGTGTTGTCCTTACTTGGACAATCCTCCCACTTATGATTAAACCCTCTCGCAAGCATCCGCAACGACGGAAGAAGAATTAAGACAAATCTAACCATAACATGAAACATGTGGATCCAAATCACCCCCTTACGAAGCAATGCATAAACAAGGGTTTAAGCTTCTATCACTCTGGGAACCCATAATATACTTATTACTTCCCTATGCCATCCCCTAGGACCAAATCATGGTAAAGTGTCATGTAGTTGACGTTCACATAACACCACTAGAGGAAAGACAACATACATCTCATCAAAATAGCGACGGATACTAAATTCACATGATTACTTATAACAAGACTTCTCCCATGTCCTCAGGAACAAACATAACTACTCACAAAGCATGTTAATGTTCAAGATCAGAGGGTATTGGATATCATTAAGGATCTGAACATACGATCTTCCACCAAATAAACCAACTAGCATCAACTAGAAGGAGTAATCAACACTACTAGCAACCCACAAGTACCAATCCGAGGTTTTGGGACAAAGATTGAATACAAGAGATGAACTAGGGTTTGAGAGGAGATAGTGCTAGTGAAGATGTTGATGAAGATTGACCCCCTCTTGATGAGAGGATCATTAGTGATGATGATGGCTTCGATTTCCCCCCTCCGGAGGGAAGTTTCCCCGGTAGAATAGCTCCGCCGGATCCCTAGATTGCTTCTGCCCAGGTTCCACCTCGAGACGGCGACGCTTCGTCCCGAAAGCTTGCTTATGATTTTTTCCAGGTAAAAAATCCTTCATATAGTAGAAGATGGACACCGGAGACCCGCCAGGGGCCCCACAAGCCCTAGGGGCGTGTCCTAGGGGGTAGGGCGCGCCCCCCCCAGGCTTGTGGCCACCTGGTTGGTCCCCTCTGGTATTTTCTTCACCGAATAATTCTTATATATTCCAAAATAATTCTCCATAAATTTTCAGGACTTTTGGAGTAGTGCAGAATAGGTCTCTAAGATTTGCTCCTTTCTAGTCCAGAATTCCAGGTGTCGGCATTATCCCTCTTTGTGTAAACCTTGTGAAATAAGAGAGAAAAGGCATAAGTATTGTACAATAATGTGAGATAACAACATGTAATGCAATAAATATTAACATAAAAGCATGATGAAAAATGGACGTATCAACTCCCCCAAGCTTAGACCTCGCTTGTCCTCAAGCGAAAGCTAAAATTGATAATCATGACCACATGTTTAGAGATAGAGGTGTCGATAAAATAAAATACGGACATGAGGGCATTATGATCATCTTTAGAACAATAACATATATTGTCATATAATTTCTTATGCTGAAGTAACAATTCATTCACAAGGTAAAGTATGAATCAAAAACTTTATTGGAAACCAACAAACTATGATCTCAGTCACTGAGCAATTGCAATTTATCATAATATCGTAAAGAGTCAATGTAAGAGCTTTTATATAGCAAGTCCACATACTCAACCATCTTTTAGTCTTTCATAATTGCTAACACTAACGCGGTACTTATGAGATCAAAGCCTCAATCGGACACAGAGAAAGACATGGGCTTATAACTTCGCCTCCCAACCTTTTACCCCAAGGGTAACGTGAACAATAATAGTTTATGAATATCTACATCCGATAATGCTTGCCAAAAAGAAAAATATAAAAAATAAGAGGTGATAATCACCATGACTCTTGTATAAGGTAAAATAAAAGATAGGCCCTTCGCAGAGGGAAGCAGATATTGTCATGCACTTTTATGGTTGGATGCACAAAATCTTAATGCAAAAGAACGTCACTTTATATTGCCGCTTGTGATTAAGCAATTTATTATGCAGTCCATCACTTTTATTTCTTCCATATCACAAGTTCGTATAAAGCTTATTTTCCTCACACTAAAAGATCATACATATTTAGAGAGCAATTTTTATTGCTTGCGCCAATGACAACTTACTTGAAGGATCTTACTCAATCCATAGGTAGGTATGGTGGACTCTCATGGAAAAACTGGTTAAGGGATTTTGGAGGCACAGGAAGTATCTCTACTTGGTGCAAAATATTTGTCTAGCATAGGATGATAAGCAAGTTCAACATGTTGGAGGATCCATGACAATATAACTTCTATTCAGATATAAGAAATCATAACCCATTATGTTGTCTTCCTTGTCCAACATCAACCTTTTAGCATATAATATTTGAGTGAGTTCTCACAATCACAAAATATGTCCAAGATAGTGTATATATATATATGTGAGACCTCTCTTTCTTTATCACTTCCTATTAATTGCAACAATGACCAAAACTATGTTTGTCAACTCACAACAAGTTTCATGCGACATACTTCTTATATGTGAAGGCATCACTTCCCATAAGATCGTTATATAATCTTTTTATTTCTTTTATTCTTTATTTTCTTTTCCCCTCTTTTTCTTTCTCAAGATCATAACAAGAAAGCAAAGCCCTCAACTCAAAACTAATCTTTATTATATAACTCTCGGACTCGATTACATAGAGGGAACACAAAGCAAAACTCAAAGCTAGATCATACTAAAAACTTTATTCTACTAAACCAAGATATAACCAAAAGGATAGAACTAATAAAAAAAATAAAGGCAAAGATGTGATGGTGATACGATACCGGGGCACCTCCCCCAAGCTTGGCACAAGCCAAGGGGAGTGCCCATACCCATGTACTCAAGTATCCTTCTTCGGAGGTTGTGATGATGGAGTAGCATTCTTCTTCTCCAGCTCGCGTCTAAGGCTAAAATTTTCCTCCCTTAGGTCATCGTTCTCAAGCTCAAGCTTCAATATCTTTTTGCATAAAGCCGCCTTACTTTCCTGCAGAAAACGGGATGGAATAGACGGGACCTTAGGAAGGCTTGACTTCTTGATTTCCACGTGCATATCTCCAAGTTGAGGTAGTGGATCTTCTTCTTCATCAGAGTCGTTATCCCTTGTTTCCCCCATGTCAAAGTCTTCCTCCTATTCTGTGGTCCAACCTTAATGATCTACCTTCCCATAGACCTTTGAGTTTGCAATATAATCAGCGACATAGCTCTCTCCTTCCGAATCTTGGGACGACATATTTTCAGAACTGACAGAAAACATCACGAAACAAGAACACATGATTTCTCTGTGATGCAGTGTTCAAAACCTTCGGGATATTATATAATGAATTTTTACCATGCAAAAGAAGTATTTTGGGAGAAAATGGAGTCCGGAGGGCACATAAGGTGGCCACAAGCCTGGGAGGCGCGCCCAGGGGGGTAGGACGCGCCCCCAAGGCTTAATATTGCTCTTGGAAAAGTTTTGGAGTCGGTTCCCTTACTGTATCACATACCTATTCCTTTTCTGTGGTCTGGAGCATTATGGAAAGTTTCCCTTATGTACTCCTCTAGTGTTATGGTATTAATAAGATTGGTTTCAACATTTATGGGAGTACCTGAGATATAATGTTTGATTCTTTGCCCGTTTACCACCTTCAGGTTAGTGACTTCGACATTGTTGATCTTGATGGCACCGGAATGATAAACTTCCTCGATAATGTAAGGCCCTTCCCATTTAGAGAGAAGTTTTCCTGCAAAAAATCTTAAACGAGAACTGTATAGCAAGACATGGTCACCTACATTGAATTCATGCTTTTTTATCCTTTTGTCATGCCATCTTTTAACTTTTTATTTTAAACAATTTGGCATTCTCATAGGCTGAGCTCTCCATTCATTGAGTGAGCTAATGTCAAATAACCTATTCTCACCGGCAAGTTTGAAATCATAGTTGAGCTCTTTAATTACCCAATAAGCTTTATGTTCCAATTCAAGAGGTAAGCGACATGCTTTTCCATAAACCATTTTATATGGAGAGATACCCATAGGGTTTTTATAAGCAGTTCTATAAGCCCATAGTGCCTCATCAAGTTTCTTAGACCAATTTTTCCTAGATCTGTTAATAGTCTTTTGCAAGATCAATTTTATTTCTCTATTACTTAATTCTTCTTGACCACTAGACTGAGGGTGATAAGGAGATGCAATTGTATGGTTAACATCATACTTAGCAAGAAATTTGTGGAAAGCACCATGATTAAAGTGTGAACCACCATCAGTCATTAAATATCTAGGGACTCCAAGCCTCGGGAAAATCATTTCTTTAAGCATTTTAATGGAGGTGTTATGATTAGCACTACTAGTTGGAATAGCTTCTACCCACTTAGTAATATAATCAACAGGAACCAAAATGTGTGTATACCCATTGGAGGAAGGAAAAGATCCCATATAATCAAATCCCCTAACATCAAATGCTTCAATAACAAGTGAATAATTCATAGGCATTTCCTGATGTCTACTAATATTACCAACTCTTTGACATTCATCAAAAGATAAGACAAACTTATGAGCATTCTTAAAAAGAGTAGACCAATAAAAACCAGATTGTAATACCTTGTGTGCACTTCTATCACCAGCATGGTGTCCTCCGTAGGCCTCGGAGTGACACTTGCATAGGATATGTTCCTGTTCATGCTCATGTGCACAATGTCTAATCGCACCATCTACTCCTTCTTTATAAAGGTGTGGTCATCCCAGAAGTAATGTCTTAAATCGTAGAAAAACTTATTCTTTTGCTGGTATGTGAAATGTAGCGACCTGACCCAAAATCAGTCAAATCTACGTATGCATACCATCCCAAGATCATCTTTGGTACTCACAGTACATCGATGAAATAATCAAAGTTCAATCACACCTGAATTTATTACACGATTCTCATATAGAGTCTTTATTACAAGAGAATAAATTCGGCTCAAGGCCAACTCATGAGAAATAAACTAAAATAAGCTGCGGAAGCGTAGACGAAAGTAGCGAGTCCATCTGACTCCAAGGGCAATCGCCAAGCGTGGAGCGTAGCCTCAATCCTGATCGGAATACTCCTCTGCAACATAAGACGTTGCAGCCGTGTAGGTCAGCATTTTGAATATGCTGGCAAGTCATGAAGAGAATAACAATAAAAATTACTATCACTATATGCAATTTGGCTGTGGGGCTCTAAGTTTCATCTTTTTGCGAAAAGCCAGTTTTTCCCTACTACAGTGGACTTGTTTGCAAAATACTACAATATTGTTGGTAGTTATTGAGATGGTTCCGCCAACCAATGTCTCATTCCCAAATTATTAAGTCATAACCCCTCAAATTAATTTATTAGTTTTAGTGTTGAGATTTCCGAATACTTCCAAGTTCTAGAGGCTCAAATTGTCCGTAACCGGGGACACGACTAATCGATTAGATCTTTAACTCTGCAGAGGTTTGCGCACTTTACCATAAAGAATCATTCCCTCCCTTTAAGTCTTAGCACTTCATGGTGTTTGAAGGCGGGATGAATGAAACAGGTCTTCCAAAGAGTTCTTTTGGCTCTGCGGTACCCATCCAATCCTACCGTTCTTCTACATCTCGTAGTACCGTCCAGCCAACATCACAACTAGGGTTGACCCAGCGAGCCCATAATGGCTTGCGGCTGCACAGTAAGCTTCGATCAAAGGGCATCCATCCGTCTCTTCGTGGCTGGGTGAAGCTTTCCGCAAGATGTCATGGCACTTCTCCATGCATCCCGGCCAACCACTGGGTTCTCCAGGGTGCCCGTCAACCGTCCTCCACCCAGTAGTGAATTTCGAAGTCCATCTTGATCATTGAAGTTCATGGGGTTGCCATCATCTTGACTCTCACATCTTACTTATGAGTTCACTCAACCAATCCCGTCTACGAGCATAGCAAAATTAACTACTACGTCCCGGGCCATGGTAACAAGGGGAATTGGTTCATCCTACCACATGATACTACTCAAGATTATAACTTCAAAATTTCACCTACTGCATGCATGGTGGTGTGGTATAATTCTAATGCAATAAAAATCATAGGTATTGAAAGAACATGATCAATGACTTGCCTTGCTGACGATCTTCGTAAGCTAAGGACTCGTAGTAGCAAGCTTCGCACTCCGGAAACTCTACCGAGACAAACAATAATCACAATAAGCATATAGCATAATATCACTTAACACAATAGCATAGTAACATAACACACCAAAACAAACAATCAAAACCCAAAAGGGAAAACTCAAAGAAATCCAACTCAAAGTTTTCCTACTTCAAGCAACAACTAAAAATAGTTTTATATAACAAAAATTTTCTTAACATAACCTAAACATGAGTTTATGTTAACTTAACAAAAAAGGATGCATTAAGCAACTAGGAGCAAAAAGAATCGATTTAAAATCTATTGTGAAACTCCTAATAGGCCTAATTCAATTTCTATTAAGAAAAATAAGATAAAAGTTTTATTTATTATAAGTAAAAGTTCATGCTATAAAGTGACAAAAACTAACCTAGAATAATCAATCACATGTGAAAAATAAATTTAATTACTAATTAAAATACTAGGAAAACAGTAGCTAGTTAATTAATTAAGAATAGCATGATTCTGCTAGAAACTAATTTTTTTATTTACCTAAAATGCCCAAATTAATTCCTATGGTTTGGCAATGTCAAAACAAAGTTGGGACAAAAGGAATCATATAAAATAATTTTCCTAACTCATGTTATAACAGATTTACTATTCTGACTAAAACTAAATTAAAGCAATTATAAATAATTTTAACATAGCTAATTATATTTTATACAGAAACTATAAGAAATTTGCAAACCAACAAAAAAAGAATCAATTAAAAATATTAAGTAAAATAAAATTTATGAATTTTTCAAATCTGGAACTATTCTGTTAAAACAGAAAAACGAAAATAAAGAAAAATGGCCTAATGGGCCTAACTAACGCACTGCGCGTAATATAACTAAAACGGCCTAGGGTTAAACTGAATCGGGCCGGCTCTAATAATAAAACCTAACTTAAAATTAAACCGGACTAAACCGGGCGAACAGGTTTATATAAAGAACTTACCCCTTGAGGGTTCTAATCTCGCCGTCTCGCGAGATCGGACGGCGGGGCGAATCCGTGGCTTACCGGAGTTGGACGGCGGCGACTCGGCGGCGAGTGTCCCGGCGTCTCCGGTGGTCGGGGCGTCGGCGGAGTGGTCCGGAGGTGCGAGGCGACGAGGGGGTTACAGGTGGAGTCGGTGGAGCTCGGGGTGGGCTAGGGCGTCGCCGGCGAGGGAAATGGCGGCGGTGGTGAGCTCGGGCTCCGGCGAGCGCGTGAGGAGGGAGGAGAGGGTCCGGCGAGGGGGCAAGAGGGGGAATGGGGTGCGAGGGGGTTTATAGGGCGGGCGACCGGCTTGGCGAGGGGGTGAATCGGGGACGAGATCAAATCCCGGATCCTTTGGGATCCGTGACGGCGCGCGGGCGAGGTGGCGTCGGGGGGTTGAAGGAGGTGGGGGCCCAGTGCTGGGTCGGTCTCGGTCGGTCGACCGACCGAGCCGATCGGCCGAGGGGCCTCGGTCGGTTAAGCAAATTGGCTAGCTCGGCGGTGGTGGGCAATTTGGGCCGCTGGCGCTATGGTGCCTCGGCGCTGGCTGGGCAGTGATGGCTTTGGCGCTGAGGGTTTTCCTTTTTATTTTAATTCTTTTGAAAAATAAAAGAGAGAAATATAAATATTTATATAAGACATATATATATCAAAATGATCAGGGAATATTCCTATCATTTGAACATTTTCTAGGGCAAAATCAAAAGTTTATAAAAATCATTTTTCCAAAATTCAAATAAAACTCAAATTTGAATTTCAAACTTTTAGCAATGTTTTCCTCGATATTTTTGGAGTGTCATGTTTACTCCTCTCATACCTTTGCTCAAGTATTTATCGGGCATAGTTTTGAAATGATTCCCACTTGCCAAAGTTTGAATTCAAATTCCAAAACTCAAAATCATCTGAAACTTCAAATGGCACTCAAATTCAAGCAGAATGCATAGATGCTTAGCTATAATTGTAAAACATTCCAAATAGGAAATTTGGGATGTTACAAACCTACCACCTTAAGATGAATCTAGCCCTCGAGATTGGGTTAACTAACAAATAGGTGCGGGTGGTCTCGAAGAAGGTCTTCTTGGCGCTCCAGTGGCTTCTTCCTCGGGTGATGACTCCACAGCCCCTTGCAAAACTTGATGACCTTGCTGCGGGTGACTCGCTCGCAGTCTCGAGAATTCGGACGGGTTTCTCCTTATAAGTCAGATCCTTTGTCAAGCTGTATGGCCTCTAGGGGCCTTGTGTCTCTATAGCGGAATATCGGCCATGTCGGCATGACACTTCTTCACCGAGAAACATGGAAGGCGTCATGAACTCGGACAATCCTTCCGCAATTCCAACTTGTAAGAAACTTCTCCACGACGTTCGAGGATTTTGTAGGGGCCAATGAACCGGGTGCTAACTTTCCTTTGACACCAAACCTCTTGATTCCACGAAGTGAGACACACGAAGATAAGCTCGGTCTCCCGCTTAAGTTACTTCCTTGCGTTCTTGTTGGCATAACTCTTTTGTCTCGATTGTGCTATCTTGAGTCTATCCGAATCAGCTTGACTTTCTCTTGAATCTCGATAAGATCGAACCGAAAAGTGATCGATCTCAACACCATCCCACAATGGTGTTACGCACCTCCTTCCGTATAGAGCTTGAAGGGGCCATCTTGATTTGGATTGATAACTGTTGTTGTATGAGAACTCTGCGTATGGCAAATTATCATCCCAGCTAGATCCATAGTCTAGCACACAAGCTCTCAACATGTCCTCCGAATCTGGTTGACTCTCTCGGTCATCCATCTGCTCTGCGGATGAAAAGCTGTCTTGAATTCCAGCCTCGTACCCAAAGTTTCATGCAACCGATTCCAAAACTTTGAGGTAAATTGTGTTCCTCTATCGACACGATACTCCTCGGAACTCCATGCGGACATACGATCCTGGTCATGTATATCTTGGCCAACTTAGCACTGGTATAGGTAGTCTTCACGGGAATGAAGTGGGCTACCTTGGTCAAACGATCAACCACTACCGGATAGAATCATAACCTGAGCAGGTCTGGGTAATCATGTGATAAAGTCCATTCCAAGTTTCTCCCATTTCCAATCGGGAATCGGCAAAGGTTGAAGTAACCTGCTGGCTTCGATGTTACGCCTTTACTCGTTGAGAAACATCGCATACTGCTATGTACTCGGCAATATCCTTCTTCATACCTGTCCACGAAACTTTCCTTCAAATCCGGTACATCTTGGTGTTACCGGGGTGAGTCGATCACGGTGAATCATGAGCCTCTGAAGAATTAGCTTCACGAGTTCGGGATCATTGGGCACATAATACGATCCTCGAACCATATAGCTCCGTGTTCATCTTCTGAAACCCTTTAGCTTTTCCTTCATTCATCTTTTGCTTTATCTCATCAATTTCCTTGTCCGACTTCGGGCTTCACGAATCCTTTCGGCCAAGGTGGACTGAACTTCGAGTTGCAACATATCCTCTCGAACTATCTCGGTGGAGATCTACGAGGTCATCGACTAACTCCCAGGGTAATCCTCCTGTTGTAAGAGTATCCACATAACTCTTACGGCTCAAAGCATCTGCTACAACATTAGCTTTACCTGGGTGGTAATGCAATCTCATGTCATAGTCCTTGATCAACTCTAGCCATCTCATCTGCCTGAGGTTCAATTCTTTCTGCGTGAAAATATACTTCAAGCTCTTATGATCTGTGTAAACATCACAGCGGTTTCCGATAAGGAAATGTCTCCAGTCTTGAGTGCATGCACTACGGCTGCTAACTCCAAATCATGTGTGGCATAATTCATCTCGTGAGGTCGTAGCTATGCGGAGGTATAAGCTACAACCTTTCCTTCCTGCATGAGTACTCCTCAGAGTCCACGACGAGAAGCGTCTAATAGACCTGGTAATCCTTGTGTATGTCCGCAAAATCAGCACTGGGGCTGTAACCAAACGTTTCTTCAGTTCTGAAAACTGGCTTCACAATCCTCGGTCCAAATGTACTGGCTTCCTTCTTCAACAGCTCAGGTCATGGGCTTGGCAATCTTCGAAGTTCTCAATAAACCTCCGATAATATCCTGCGAGTCCGAGAAAACTGCGGATCTCCTTGGTGAGGTGGGTGACCGCCAATCGGTGGTGATTCAACCTTGGCGGGTCAACTGCTATTCCTTCTCCTGAAATAACATGTCCGAGGAATCCAACTTCCTTCAGCCAAAATTCACATTTGCTGAACTTGGCATACAACTGATGTTCTCGAAGTTTCTCGAACTAGGCGCAAATGTTCCTTATGCTCTTCCTCGCTCTTGGAAAAATCAATATATCATCGATGAACACCACGACAAACTTGTCCAGATATGCCATAAATACCTTGTTCATCAAATTCATGAAGTATCAGGGGAGCATTAGTCAATCAAATGACATGACGGTATACTCGTATAAACCATACACAGTGGTGAATGCTGTTTTGGGTATGTCCTTTTCACGGATCTTCAATCGATGATACCCCGATCGAAGATCGATCTTGGAGAATACCTTGGCTCCAACTAGCTGATCAAACAGATCATTAATCATCGGCGAGGGTACTTGTTCTTGATGGTTACTTCGTTCAACGAACGATAATCCTCAACCATTCTCAAGGTTCCATCCTTCTTCTCTACCAAAAGAACTGGGGCTCCCCATGGTGATGAGCTTGGACGAATATATCCTTTCTCCAATAACTCATTAATTTGATCCTTGATCTCTTTCAACTCATTCGGGGCATCCGATAAGGTCTCTTGGATATTGGGGCTGTCTTTGGGCAATAACTCGATCAGAAATTCAATGTCCTGTCCGTGGCATTCTGGTAATTCCTCCGGAAACACATCGGGAAAATCTTGCACTCTGGCACTTCCTCTGAACAACTCCCGTGAGGGAATGCACTGATTTCTCATCCGGCTGCGTCTCGATACATACTTGATCCTCTTACGCTCCGGGGTGGTGAGCGGAATAGACTTCTGAGCACGATCTATGTTCCTTCAAACTTCGTCAACCAATCCATGCCTAGGATTACATCCAAGGTGCAGGTTTCCAACACTATGAGTCTGCGGGATATTTATGGTTCCCGATGTTGAGGTTGCATGACAGCCCAAGCCGCCATCATTTCTCCTCTGCGGGCCGACGCGAAGGGGTTTCTAAGGGTTTTAGTGGGCAACCGTACTTTTCCACAACTACCCTTGATATGAATGAATGCATTGCACCGTAATCAAAGAGTACCAAAGCTGAGCGTGAATTCAATAAAACTTACCAACCACGGTGTCTGGCTGATCATAGACGTCCTCCACGTCAATGTGGTTCACCTGAGCACGAGGGAAAGGGTTGGGCTTCTTCGCTGAGCTTCCATTGCCGTTTCCATTCCTCTGCTTGGCCTCTGGGCAGTCGGTGGCATAGTGCCCTGTTTTACGGCACTTGAAGCGGTGATGTGGCTCGGATCCTTGAGCCGGGCGGGACGATCTGGTTCCCATTACCGTTTCCATTTCCATTGCCATTGCCTGACCTGTTGTCCTGGTTACGATTGTTCCCATTGCCTCCATGGTTATGTCCTCCATGGTGGTGATGGGTATGCCCTCCTGAGTATGGGGCATAACGGGGCTTCTGCTGAGCTCCTGAGTTGTGCTTCCCCTGGCTGTACTTCCGCTTGCGGCTTTCAATCTGCTGCTGCTTGCCTTCAAGTATGATGGCCTTGTCTACCAGCTTTGGTAGTTGGCGAAAGTAGCCACCATAAGCTGCATTCCCATCTCGTCATTGAGTCCCTCGAGAAACTTCTCCTGCTTTGCGGCATCTGTGGCCACATCATCCGGGGCATAGCGAGCTAACTTGCTGAATTCATCCACGTCTTGTGCCACGATGCGGTTCCCCTAGCGTAAGTTCTGGAACTCACGCTTCTTGGACTCATGGCTCCAAATGAAACATGAGCGGTGCGGAAGGCTGCTGGAACTGATCCCATGTGACGGTGTTGATGGGATAAGTGGCGGTGTAGTTCTCCCACCAAGAAGCTGCAGGTCCATCAAGTTGATGTCTTGACAAAGCGCACCTTCTCTGCATCAGTGCATCCAACAGTGATTAACTCTCTTCCGACCTTGCGGAGCCAATCGTCGGCCACAATCGGCTTAGTGCTGCTAGAGAACACCGGCGGATTCAGCCTCAGGAATCGAGTCAAGTTGTCAACAGGGGGTGGTGGTGGCGGTGGGTTGTTGTTGTTGTTGTTCTGATTCTGGATGAGCATCTGCATAATGGCATTCTGCTGTTGGAGCAGCTGGGTGAGCTCCGGCGGGAAGTTGAGACCGGGGTCACGTCTCGGAGGCATCTGGTGTTTTGGAGTGGATGAGAAAATTAGAATAGAACAATGGTCTAATGAGAAATAACACTACCCATATGAATGCACAATCATAAACACACCAATCATTTATTTATTCCACTCAAACATGGTTCAATCTCGATTACAAAAGCTCACGACTAATCGAAGATAACGACCTAACTGATCGACGAAAAAGTAAAATAACATGGTGGTCGACTAAATGTCTTCATCAAAATCCTTGCGTCCTCACAGTGCGATGTCCTCCAAATGTGGCGTCCTCTGTTCTGGCGCCTCCTCTTGTGGCTTTCTCGAGTGGAACTCCCTTCATAATCCTGGTCATTGCTCACGAGGGGTCCATCATCTCCACTCGGAAAAAGGTCCTCTCCCAAGTCCATCTTTTCCTCAACTGCGGCAAGCTTCATCTTGGTCGTCGACTCTCTCCATGAAGTCCGCAATTTCTTCCTCATGGCCAAGGAAGTCTGCGTGTGCCTTCTCCTCCGATTCGGTTCACGGAACAACAGCCTCTGTGTACCTTGAGTTCTGGCGAGTCTGAATCTCCCGTTTCTGAGGAGACACTCCAAGTCCTGGACATAAGAGAGAATGGAGTCGTCCTCTCGGTGCGGATGATATCTCCATTCCGTGCTCTGCGAGAAACCATGGCGAGTCGATGGATCGAGCTCGGCCTCATACTCTTCTCGGAGATGTCCAAGTGCACGGTAAATCGCCATGTCCCTTCCGAGGATCCAGTTGAAGTCGGTGAACTCAAAGTCAATAGGCTTTGTATGTCCTCCGAAGGTCCTCCCTGGAATGTGCACCTCGATCCTGTAGCGGGTATCCGTAGGAAGCGCATTGGTAGGCTTCCCGGTGATCGAGGGCAGAGCAATCTTCAGCTTCTTCACCATCTGGACCAGCTTCTGCCGAGGGCATCGTCTCATCGGGTGGCAAAACTCCGTAGCAAAACTGGGTGAACTCGACCCATCTAGAATGTTGAAAATCGGAGAGAAAGTCGAGAAATGAGCAGGGAGAATTACGGAATGATAAGGATATAAAGTGAATAGTCTCTTCCTATGGCTTTCCGATCCTAGGGGTTACGATCCTACGGTCAGCGTGTGCTCTGATACCATCTCTGTAGCGACCTGACCCAAAATCGGTCAAATCTCCGTGTCTGTACCATCCCAAGATCATCTTTGGTACTCACGAGACATCGATGAAATAATCAAAGTTCAATCACACCTGAATTTCTTACACGATTCTCATATAGAGTCTTTATTACAAGAGAATAAATTCGGCTCAAGGCCAACTCATGAGAAATAAACTAAAATAAGCTGCGGAAACATAGACGAAAGTAGCGAGTCCATCCGACTCCAAGGGCAATCGCCAAGCGCGGAGCGTAGCCTCAATCCTGCTCGGAATACTCCTCTGCAACATAAGACGTTGCAGCCGTGTAGGTTAGCATTTTGAATATGCTGGCAAGTCATGAAGAGAATAACAATAAAATTACTATCACTATATGCAATTTGGCTGTGGGGCTCTAAGTTTCATCTTTTGCGAAAAGCCGGTTTTCCCTACTACGGTGGACTTGTTTGCAAAATACTACAATATTGTTGGTAGTTATTGAGATGGTTCCGCCAACCAATGTCTCATTCCCAAATTATTAAGTCATAACCCCTCAAATTAATTTATTAGTTTTAGTGTTGAGATTTCGAATACTTCCAAGTTCGAGAGGCTCAAATTGTCCGTAACGGGGACACGGCTAATCGATTAGATCTTTAACTCTGCGAGAGGTTTATGCACTTTACCCGCAAGAATCATTCCCTCCTTTTAAGTCTTCGCACTTCATGGTGTTTGAAGGCGGGACGAATAAACAGGGTCTTCCAAAGAGTTCTTCTGCTACTGCCGGTACCCATCAATCCTCTTGTTCTTCTACATCTCGTAGTACCGTCCAGCCAGCGTCACAACTAGGGTCGACCCAGCGAGCCCATAATGGCTTGCGGCTGCAGTAAGCTTCGGTCAAAGGGCATCCATCCGTCTCTTCGTGGCTGGGTGAAGCTTTCCAAAGATGTCATGGCACTTCTCCATGCATCCCGGCTAACCACTGGGTTCTCCAGGTGCCCGTCAACAAATCCTCCACCAGTGAGTGAATTTCGAAGTCCATCTTGATCATTGAAGTTCATGGGGTTGTCATCATCTTGACTCTCACATCTTACTTATGAGTTCACTCAACCAATCCCGTCTACGAGCATAGAAAAATTAACTACTACGTCCCGGGCCATGGTAACAAGGGGAATTGGTTCATCCTACCACATGATACTACTCAAGCTTATAACTTCAAAATTTCACCTCTGCATGCATGGTGGGTGGTATAATTCTAATGCAATAAAAATCATAGGTATTGAAAGAACATGATCAATGACTTGCCTTCTTGCGACGATCTTCGTAAGCTAAGGACTCAGTAGTAGCAAGCTTAGCACTCCGGAAACTCTACCGAGACAAACAATAATCACAATAAGCATATAGCATAATATCACTTAACACAATAGCATAGTAACATAACACACCAAAACAAACAATCAAAACCCAAAGGAAAACTCAAAGAAATCCAACTCAAAGTTTTCCTACTTCAAGCAACAACTAAAAATAGTTTTATATAACAAAAATTTCTTAACATAACCTAAACATGAGTTTATGTTAACTTAACGTAAAAGGATGCATTAAGCAACTAGGAGCAAAAAGAATCAATTTAAAATCTATTATGAAACTCCTAATAGGCCTAATTCAATTTCTATTAAGAAAAATAAGATAAAAGTTTTATTTATTATAAGTAAAAGTTCATGCTATAAAGTGACAGAAACTAACCTAGAATAATCAATCACATGTGAAAAATAAATTTATTTACTAATTAAAATACTAGGAAAACAGTAGCTAGTTAATTAATTAAGAATAGCATGATTCTGCTAGAAACTAATTTTTTATTAACCTAAAATGCCCAAATTAATTCCTATGGTTTGGCAATGTCAAAACAAAGTTGGGACAAAAGGAATCATATAAAATAATTTTCCTAACTCATGTTATAACAGATTTACTATTCTGACTAAAACTAAATTAAAGCAATTATAAATAATTTTAACATAGCTAATTATATTTTATACAGAAACTATAAGAAATTTGCAAACCAAAAAAAAAGAATCAATTAAAAATATTAAGTAAAATAAAAGTTATGAATTTTTCAAATCTGGAACTATTCTGTTAAAACAGAAAAACGAAAATAAAGAAAAATGGCCTAATGGGCCTAACTAACGCACTGCGCGCAATATAACTAAAACGACCTAGGGTTAAACTGAATCGGGCCGGCTCTAATAATAAAACCTAACTTAAAATTAAACCGGACTAAACCGGGCCGAACCGGGTTTATATAAAAGAACTTACCCCTTCGGGGGGGGGGGGTTCTAATCTACGCCGTCTACGCGAGATCGGACGGCGGGGGCGAAGTCCGGTGGCTTACGGAGTTGGGCGGCGGGCGACTCGGGCGTAGTGTCCCACGTCTCCGGTGGTCGAGGCGTCGTGAGTGGTCCGGCGGTGCGGGCGGCGAGGGGGGGTTCTGTGGAGTCGGTGGAGCTCGGGGTGGGCTAGGCGTCGTGGCGAGGGAAATGGCGGTGGTGAGCTCGGGCTCCGGCGCGTGAGGAGGAGGAGAGGTCCGCGAGGGGCAAGGGAATGGGGTGCGGGGAGGGTTTATATAGGGAGGCGACCGGCTTGGCGAGGTGTGAATCGGGGCGAGATCAAATCCGGATCCTTCGGGATCCGGCGAGCGCGGCCGGGCGAGGTGGCGTGGTGGGGTTGAAGGAGGTGGGGCCCAGTGCGGCGGGGCGCGGTCTCGGTCGGTCGACCGACCGAGCCGATTCGGCCGAGGGGCCTCGGTCGGTTAGCGGTGGCTGGCTGGCTCGGCCACTGGTGGGCAGTGGGCCGCTGGCGCTGCTGGTGCCTCGGCTATTTGGTGGGCGATGCTTTGGCTGGCGCTGAGGATTTTCCTTTTTATTTTAATTCTTTTGAAAAATAAAACAGAGGAAATATAAATATTTATATAAGACATATATATATATCAAAATGATCAGGGAATATTCCTATCATTTGAACATTTTCGAGGCAAAATCAAAAGTTTATAAAAATCATTTTTCCAAAATTCAAATAAAACTCAAATTTGAATTTCAAACTTTTGGCAATGTTTTCCTCTGATATTTTTGGAGTGTCATGTTTACTCCTCTCATACCTTTTCTCAAGTATTTATCAGGCATAGTTTTTGAAATGATTCCCACTTGCCAAAGTTTGAATTCAAATTCCAAAACTCAAAATCATCTGAAACTTAAAATGGCACTCAAATTCAAACAGAATGCATAGATGCTTAGCTATAATTGTAAAACATTCCAAATAGGAAATTTGGGATGTTACATGAAACTAGGTGGTATAAATTTAGCAACAACATAATTAGCATAGTCTGCATACCATGGAGTACTACAAGAAGCATTTATGACAGGTAATTGTTCATCAGGAAAGCTATCATCAATAGGTAGGGGGTCATCAAGAATATTTTCTAACCTAGATAAGTTGTCTGCTACGGGGTTCTCCACTCCTTTCTATCAATAATATGTAAATCAAAATCTTGTAGCAAGAGAACCCATCTAATAAGTGTAGGTTTAGCATCTTTATTTTCCATAAGATATTTAATAGCAGTATGATCAGTGTGAACAGTTAGTTTATAATCAACAATATAAGATCTGAACTTGTCACAAGCAAATACAACTGCTAAGAATTCTTTTTCCGTAGTAGCATAATTTCTTTGAGCACTATCTATAGTTTTACTAGCTTAATGGATAACATTTGATTTCTTATCAACTCTTTGTCCTAGAACAGCACCAACAGCATAATCACTAGCATCACACATAATTTCAAAGGGTATGTTCCAATCGGGTGGTTGAATAATAGATGTAGAAATTGAGGCTTTCTTAAGTATTTCAAATTCTTCTACACAATCATCATAAAAAACAAACAGGACATCTTTTTGAAAGAGATTAGTAAGAGGCCTTGAAATTTTAGAGAAGTCTTTAATAAATCTCCTATAGAAACCAACATGACCAAGGAAACTTCTTATACCTTTGATATCTTTAGGACATGGCATTTTCTCGATAGCATCAACTTTAGCTTTATCAACTTCAATACCTCTTTCGGAGATTTTATGCCCCAAGAAAATACCTTCATTAAGCATAAAGTGGCACTTCTCCCAATTCAAGACAATATTAGTTTCTTCACATCTCTGCAAAACTCGATCAAGGTTGCTTAAGCAATCATCAAAATAAGTTCCGTAAATGGATAAATCATCCATGAAAACCTCAACAATCTTTTCACAAAAGTCATTCATACATCTTTGAAAGGTAGCAGGTGCATTGCATAAACCAAAAGGCATACATCTATAAGAAAAGGTACCGAAAGGGCATGTAAAAGTAGTTTTTTATTGATCCTCTTGTGACACAGGTATTTGGGAAAAACTAGAGTAACCATCTAGCAAGCAAAAGTGTGTGTGTGTGTGTTTTGATAGTATTTCTAGCATTTGATCAATAAATGGTAGAGGATAGTGATCTTTCCTAGTAGCTTTATTTAATTTTCTAAAATCAATTACCATTCTATAATCTGTGACAATTCTTTGTGGAATCAATTCATTTTTATCATTAGGAACAACAGTAATACCTCCCTTCTTAGGGACACAATGAACAAGACTTACCCATCTACTATGAGCAATAGGATAGATTGTACTTGCTTCCAGAAGCTTTAATATTTCATTTCTTACCACTTCTTTCATCTTAGGATCCAACCGTCGCTGATGATCAACAACTAATTTAGCATTAGGCTCCATTAATTTTATGCTGACATAGAGTTGGACTAATGCCCTCAAGATCATCAAGAGTATATCCAATAGCAGCACGGTGCTTCCTCAGAGTTTTCAATAAATTTTTTCTTCATGCTATGAAAGGTTACTAATAATAACAGGATATATCTTCTTCTCATCGAGATAAGCATATTTCAAAGTATCAAGAAATTGTTTAAGATCGAACACAGGATCACTCTTGGGTGGTAGAGGATCTCCAAGAGTCTCAACTGGCAAATTTCTGTTTCAAAACAGGCATTTGTTTAAACAAAATCTCGTATAATTCCTTTCTTTCATTCATGAACATATCATTTTCATGGTCAAGCAAATATTGTTCTAAAGAATCAACTGGAGGCACAGCAATATAAGCAAGACAAATAATTTCATCTTTATTAGGCAATTTGATAGTGCAACTAATCCCTGGGTGGTTTTGGTAATTCTTAACAACATATAGCTCATTGAACTAATATTCTTTCAAGATAATCATTTCAGAAAGTTCAATTATTGGCATGGCATGGACAAGAGATGTGGACCCCTCAAAATTCTAAGGACACATATTGGCAAAAGCTCAAGACTCTACATTTTCATTTTAGTAATCCAATATCACATTGAGTCCATAGGAAAAGCCAATACTATTAAAAGGGGATGAGGTGTTGCTTAATGACTTGCTTGCTCAAAATGCTTAGTGATATGCTCCAAAAGCCCTCAACCACTTTATCATTTCCAAATTTGTCCTAAACCTAAAGTCAAACTCAGCCCCACCGATTTGATCCATCCGGCACCACTGAGTTCTACATAGCCATAGCCAGTAACCCTAATCAGTTCGGTCTCACCGATAGGGATCTCGGTCTCACCGAGATGGGGTTGCAAACTCTCTGTTTCCCGTCGTAATGTTTTGGTCTAACCGAGATGTGCGATCGGTCCCACCGAGTTCGTAATGCAAACTCTCTGTTTCCTTTTTGTAACGTTTTGGTCTCACCGAAATGAGCGATCGGTCCCACCGAGTTTGCCTGACCAACTCTTTGTTTTCCTATTACTGAAATCGGTCTCACCGAGTTCATGTGATCGGTCTCACCGAGATCAAGTTATGCCCTAACCCTAACATATCGGTCCCACTGAGTTGATCATGTCGGTCCCACCAAAAAGCCTAATGTTCACATTTCGAACTGTATCGGTCTAACCGAGTTTCACTATTCGGTCCCATTGAGTTTGGTAAATTTTGTGTAACGGTTAGATTTTTTGTGGAGGCTATATATACCCCTCCACCCATCCTCCATTCGTGGAGAGAGCTATCTGAACGTGCCTACACTTCCAGCATTCATTTTCTGAGAGAACCACCTACTCATGTGTTGAGACCAAGACATTCCAATCCAACCACAAGAATCTTGATCTCTAGCCTTCCCCAAGTTGCTTTCCACTCAAATCATCTTTCCACCATATCCAAATCTGTGTGAGAGAGTTGAATGTTGGGGAGACTACCATTTGAAGCACAAGAGCAAGGAGTTCATCATCAACACACCATCTATTACCTTTTGGAGAGTGGTGTCTCCTAGATTGGTTAGGTGTCACTTGGGAGCCTCCGTCAAGATTGTGGAGTTGAACCAAGGAGTTTGTAAGGGCAAGGAGATCGCCTACTTCGTGAAGATCTACCCAAGTGAGGCAAGTACTTCGTGGGCGATGGCCATGGTGGGATAGACAAGGTTGCTTCTTCGTGGACCGTTCATGGGTGGAGCCCTCCATGGACTCGCACAACCGTTACCCTTCATGGGTTGAAGTCTCCATAAACGTGGATGTACGATAGCACAACCTATCAGAACCACGCCAAAAATCTTCGTGTCTACATTGCGTTTGCTCCCTCCAAACTCCTCCCCTTTACCTTCATATGCACTGATTTACATTCCGCTGCTATACTCTTAGAATTGCATGTGTAGGTTGATTGCTTGACTTGTGTTAAGTTGCTAAAATATGCCAAGACTAAAAATTGGGAAAAGGTTAGATATTTATTTGGTCAAGTAGTCTAATCACCCCCCTCTAGATATACTTTCAATCCTACAAGTGGTATCAGAGCTTTGATCTCCATTTGCCTTGATTTCCATAGCTTTGGTGATCATAGCCTTGGTTCCACAACCTAGGAGAGTATGGCGTCTAGTGAGGGAAATTACCACCGTAGAGGTCCTTACTTTGATGGTACTAATTTTGCTAGTTGGAAGCATAAGATGAAAATGCATATTCTTGGACATAACCCCGCCGTTTGGGCTATTGTGTGTATTGGCTTGCAAGGTGAATTCTTTGACGGGAGAGAACCGAATCGTGAAGCTACCGCGGAAGAATTGAAGATGTTGCAATACAATTCTCAAGCTTGCGATATCCTCTTCAACGGATTGTGCCTCGAAGAATTCAACAAAATCAGCCATCTTGAGAATGCAAAGGAAATTTGGGATACTTTGATTGATACGCACGAAGGTACCGACTCCGTCAAGGAATCCAAATTGGATGTGCTTGAAAGTCAACCTGACAAGTTCAAAATGAAGGATGGTGAAGGTGTCGCTGAAATGTACTCTAGGCTTGCTCTCATCGCAAGTGAAGAGATGACGGATAGATTCATCATCAAGAAGATCCTAAGAGCCTTGGACAGAGAATATGATACCGTGTGCACATTGATCCAAATGATGCCCAATTACAAAGATCTCAAGCCAATGGAAGTCATTGGTAGAATTTTTGCTCATGAGATGTCACTCAAGGATAAAGAAGTGCTTCACAACGAGTCTAGTGGTGCTCACAAAGCCTCATGTGATGCTCCTACATCATCAAGTGAGAAACAAGCTTTCAATGAGGAAATGAGCCTAATGGTGAAGAACTTTAACAAGTTCTACAGGAGTAGAAGCAAAGAAATAAGTTCCAAGTCAAGGTCCTACAATGACAAAAGATCTTCTAGTCGTGAGCGTAATTGCTACAATTGTGGAAGACCCGGACAATACTCCAATGAGTGTACGACTCCCTACAAAAGAAGAGAAGACTCACCTAAAAGGAGAAGCAAAAGAGAAGAATCACCTCCAAGGGAGAGAAGGAGTAGAGATGATCGTTATGAATGAAGAACCTCTCGCAGAAGCAAGGATTCGGAAAGGAAGGACAAGTCATCAAGGAGCTATACAAAACAAGGACATCAAGCTCATGTTGGTGAATGGGTATCCGGTTCCGACTCCGTCAACCACTCGAGAGAAGTTATCACTCCGACTCCGAATATAATTAAGATGAAGGTGTTGCCGAACTAGCACTTGTGTCAACCAACTCCTATTACATATTTGACTCACCAAACGAAGGAATTGGAAGATGCTTCATTGCTAAAGGACTAAAGGTATCACACCCCGACTATGTTGATTTCAATAGTGATGAAGATGATTTGCTAGGTGATGGTGATTTACTTGTTGACAGTTCTAGTGATGAAAACTATGATGAACTTGCTATTAATCATGCTAATCAAGATAAAACGAATGACAATGATAAGAAGGAGATTGAGCGTCTAACTAAACAACTAAACACTCTTAAGTTAGCTCATGAAACTACCTTGTAAGATCATCGAGAGCTTTTAAAGACTCATGAGAAGCTACGCTTTGAAAAGCTCAACCTAGAGCAAGAGCATGTGTTCTTAAAAGCAATCAATGATGATCTTCGTAAGAGAAGTTCTTCTTACATTGCCAAGCATTTACTCTCGTCTACTTCACGCCACAAGTAAAATCTAACAACAAGAGTAAGAAAGATTCTTATTCTAGTAGTAACAATAATCATGCTAAACCCAATATTGTGCTTCTAGTATTTCTCTTTATTCCACAAATGATTCTGTTAGCCAAGTTACACTTGAGCAAGAAAATAGCTTATTGAAGGGAATTATAGAGAAAGGTGTTTACAAGAGCCTTGCCGGAAGTAAGAATTTGAGGAAATTGTATGCAAGCAAGGAAGTCACTGGAAGAATCAAGGTGTTGGTTTTGAACGAAATTTCAATGCCAATGGAGTTGAGTGGGAAGAAGATCAATATCCCAAGACGAAGTTTGCTCCTCAACAAGAGAAGTATGATCCTACTTACTTTAAGGGGACACAAGCTCAAGATGATCTTCCACCAGAAGACCACAAGCTAAAAGGCAAGCACAAGCTTCAAGAGGAGATTGATGCATTTGAAGAAGCTCCTAAGGCCTTGGTCAAGTGGGTTCCCAAGACTACATCAAGTTCTACTTCATCAAGTACGACTACAAATCCAAGGATTCCCATCAAGTTGATGTGGATCCCGAAGAAGAAGAACTAGAGAGTTCTTGAGGGTGACTCCACCAACATACTTCACTCATATTTAATTTGGCAAGGACAAGTGCAATCAACTTCCACATCTTTTACTAGTTCAAGGAGTCACAAACCCTCTTGTTGGTAAGTCAAGGGACAAGGTAACCTAATGCTTTCATGGACATCATTTTGTGTGTACTTCACTCTATGTCTATGGATATCCTTGCTTGTTCCTTGTGGGATTAACCCATGTAGGTATTGCAAGTGCAACTCACTCCAATGGATTGCTCCAAATGATCTACATCAACATTGAGCATCCACATCTTCAACATCTACATGAAGTCATCATCAACAAAACCCAAGGTTAGTTCACCCCTCTTAGGGGGGATATCACATCTAGGGGGAGCTTTACTCTAAAAATTGAGCAAAAGAAACTCTAATGGTGTGAACACAACAATGCGTTATGTAAAAGTGGTAACCCCACTTGTGCTTAAATGATGAGTATGGCCTACGATCAAATGTTCTCATTTGACTCCTCAGCCAATATACTCATATATAGATGACCTAGTCATCGCCAATTGCTTGATAGATGCTAGAGTGTTTGTGCATGCTTTGCCACATATTTCATTTGCCATCTTATTGTGTGAGCATGTTGATTGCATATTTTTCCCATTAGAGGACATCCATTTGTTGCCTTGATTGTTTGGTCTTTTTATTTTGCCAAATGGATGGACAAGAATGCCTAAGAACTCCCTCTAGCTATCTATGCTTTTCTCGTCTCAAACTCTATTCATGCTACATCACAAAGTTTGATCAAGTCAGATTCGAACCCTCTGGGTGGGGAGCACTCGGAGCCACCGATTCGTCATAGACTTAAACTTCCAAAACCTCTCTGTGTATTTCGGTCTGACCGATTCATTCCTTTCGGTCATACCGAGTTCATTGAGTTGATCTAGGTTTCAATCTCGGTGCAATCGATTCTAACACTTCGGTCACACCGAGTCATTCCACTTGTCACATCGACAGGACTGGATATATATACTCACGGGTCAAATTTTGGAAATTCCTCCGAAACCATTCGCCCGCGCGTATCCAGCTCTGCCGACTCGAGTATCTAGATCATCTCCTCATCACCAGCGACCTCCCGCTGCTGGTCTCCACCGCTATCAATGGAAATCTTCACCGCCGTTGCCACTATAGTGAGTTCATCGCCGAGTTAGGGTATGAACTCGACCCCTGTGTGAAATCTTAACCTCTGATTCCTGCACTTAGGTCAATGCCATGATTCTTACCACGAATGAGATTACTCTATCCAGCAAAAACTTCCTTTAGATTAGTTTTGATTCGAAAATTTAGGGTTAGGTTTCCGCCGAACTCATCTCGGACCGACCGAGTTGTAGAAATCGGTCTCATCGATTTGGCCTAGGCCATTGCACTTGTGATTTTCGGTCTGACTGAAACTTACAAATCGGTGTGACCGAGTTCGATTCTCAGTGAAACCCTAGCAATCTCGAAGTCACCGAACTGTGTCTCGGTCTGGCCGATTCCACTAGTTTAGACTCTAATATTGCTTCGGTGTCACCGAGTTTAACAAATCGGTAGCTCCGAAATGCTTTCTGTAGAAAACTAAAACTAATTTTTGACTCAATTGTTTTGCAAAATCTCTGCACTTTGTGATGCTCATCCACTCTACCTCAACTACATCTATTCATAGGGTCAGCTTTCAGGTTGCAATGTCAGGTCAGAGTGACATGCAGAACAAGTCTGAGGAGCAAGTCAACCTGAGTGAGGGCACTAGTCCCTCTGGCACTATGATGAGGGTAGCAGAAGCACCCCAAGCAACTTGCCCAAAGTTGCAACCAGGACAAGGAGAAAGAGAAACTCAGATTCAGAAGATGAGGATTATGTTGATGTGGAGGAGGAGGTCACCTCCAAGAAATGTTGAAAAAGGAGTATGTTGCTGCTGCAACCAAGCCTGGTAGGCACAAGAAAGCTCCTTTCAAGAGAGTTCCAATGTCCAAAGCCAGAGCCTCAACTCTTGAAGTCTCCAAATCAACAGAAGAAGAGGCTTCTGGAGGCAATAGAAGGAAGGAAAGGGTCAAGAAGACCACGGCCAGAGTAATTGGCAGATCCTCTATGATGAGAGACCCAACTGAGGATGAAGAAGAAGTTGCTGCACCAAAGACAAAGACTCATAAGTTGATGGGGGATTCCATCAAGTCTGGGGCTGCTCCATCAAAGCCCAAGACTGCCCCCAAAGCTATAGCTCAAGCTTCAAATTCGGCACCCAAGAGATCCACCTGGAATATACCAGCTGCTGAGAAGAACAAGGCCCCAGTGCCTAAAGTAGAAGAAGAAGATGCCCAAGTGCTTAGGAAGCTAAAGCCAAAGATTCCTGATCATGATGAAAATCATCTAGTGGCAGAAAACATGAAGGAGAGAAAGGATACAGGTCTCAGATTGTGGACACAGTCAGACCCCTATGCTGCAAGGAGAAGAACTGTTGTGGACTACAAATTTCACACCAAGGAACAACACGACTTCTATGAGACAATTCTGTTGGATAAGAAGCCCGTTGTGTGTGACATGAAGTGGGTGGACTGGGAATACATTGATGACAATGAAGACCACTTCCCTAGAGTACATGAGAGCTTCAGACTCAATGGAGTTGACACCTTTGTGGGTCAGAAATTGACCAAGTGGAATGATGAGATGATAATGCAGTTTTACTCTACTACTCATTTTTATCCAGATGGGAGAATTGTATGGATGACTGAAGGTACAAGGTACCAGTCTACTGTTGCTGAGTGGGCCAAGCTTATCAATGCTCCAGAAGAAGCTGAGGATGACATTGATGTCTATGCAAAGCGCAAGAAAGATCACAACTCCATGGCCAACATGTACAAGGAAATTCCTGACAAGGCCTTGGAGACACACAAGCTAGGCTCAGTGTACTATCTGTTGTCTGGATTGGCCACCATGAATACCAATCTAAGGCACACCTTGTGTCGGATCTCGGGATCCGGCAAAACCCCCAAGGTTCGAACACTGGGGTGCGCACGAAGATCTCCCCCTACCGAACCGTGCCCCTAACCTCGCTACGATCTCTAAGGCTAGCTCGACAAACTCACAACGCAAAGGACACAAGATTTATACTGGTTCGGGCCACCGTTGCGGTGTAATACCCTACTCCAGTGTGGTGTGGTGGATTGTCTCTCGGGCTGAGGATGGACAGTACAAGGGGAAGAACAGCCTCCTGAGGCGAGGTGCTCTTGTGCTTGGTGAACTTGTGTGGGTGAGGATTACTCAAGATGATATGCCTCCTACTATGGTGGCTAGTCCTATTTATAAAGGCCCTGGTCCTCTCCCCAAATATTGAGCGGGAAGGGAGCCAACAACGGCCAATTTGAAAGGGGACAGCTAGTACAAGCTATCCTGACAAAAGCAGTCTTCGCTGCAAAAGGCTCTGGTGGAGACGCCGCCTTGGGCTCCATGGTGACCTCCGTCTTGCCGTCCTGTTGGTCTTGGTCTCGTTGCACCGATGTGGAAACCTTTGCTTGACGCCTCGGTACTCCTCGCCTACGCTTGCCTCCTTAGCACCAAAGAGGAAACAAGGACATTGTGCACGCTGGCGCCCGCCTGATCCTGATCGTCATGGCTCACGTCACCGGAACCTCGCGAGGTTTGCCTTGCCTTGAACTCTCCGCCCCTCGCGAGCCAGCCTGGTGAGGTCTCACTCCCGAGGAGGTCTTGTGTTGTCCGCCTCGCAAGGCTTGGCCCCTCGCGAGGGTCTTGAATGCTTGCTGGTGAAGATGGGCCATACGGGCCCGCTCACAGAGCCACGCCGTGGGCTGCAGGCAGGCAAATCTGGGGACCCCCGTTCCCAGAACACCGACAGTAGCCCCCGGGCCCAAGGCTCGCTCGGGCTTGGCTTCGAGGCGAAGCCAAAAGGCAAGTGCGGAGCACCGCGGGCCCCAATAGTATGCGGCCTTGGTCGACGTGTGGCAGTTGATTGGACGTGGGCGTCTCTGCTTCCCCATGCTGCCTTGATACCTGTCTGGCTAGGCGGCCACTGCGGTCTACACGGTTTCTCTCCCGTTGTTGCGACACACTCCCCAATTCTTCCGCTTCCTTGAAGCTCTGCCTCTTCTCTCGATCCGATCTGAACTCAATCCTCCCGTTGCCATGGTCCGGACCAGTCGGAGAAAGGGAAGGGTCCCCTGTCCTCCGCCGAGCTACATCCGGCCATTGAGCCTGCCGTTGGCAGGTTGTTGGTACTCAACCAAGAAGCCATGGACAAGGTGCGTACCATGGCGGGCATTGCTCCCTCTGTGGCCCTTCTCCGCCACTTCTTCTTGTTGCACCTGATTGATCCTCGGCAGAGCTCTAAGTGCCTGAGCTTCCAGGCCATGGCAGTGACAGTCGGTGAGGGGATTGACTTCGAGCTTCCACCATCCACGAGTGAGTTTCGGACACGGTGGATATTTGTTGATGTTGGGGGTGCTCAGCCCTCTGCTCCATTCTCCGTCGGTGCCCGCCATCCCCAACTCCGGTTGGTGCCACCAAAGGCTCACCGGTCCGCGCCTCGTGCCCATTTGGCTTAGGCTGAAGGGGCTGAAAGACCGCGGCGTGACCGCGCCTGTGGTGGTGAAGGAGTTCATCTGGCGCCGGGTTGCTCCGCTTCAGCTCCATTCCCGGCCAATGTGGGCCTTGCTCAGCAGCAATGACCACATGAGACTTCAGGAGTCCAGGCTCCCCCTTGAGGCGCGGTGAACGGTGCTCGAGGTCTTGACGGGTGTCCAGTTGCCACACGACATGCCAGGGAAGAGCTGCCTGATGTACCGCTGCTTGAACAAGGTGGAATTCGTGGCACAGATGCCCTCCTTCGATGAGTGGGGGCTGCGCCCAATCGGTCTGGTGGGGCCTCTTGAGAACCCCGTCGACGTGGTTCCCCTTCTTGCCGCTGGCGTTGCACTCGCCCCGAGTGTGGATGTAGGGGGCGAGCACCACTAGAGGCTGATGGCGCTGGTGCCGAAGCGCTGAGGCCGCCTGGGGCTCCCGAGGCGTCGTCCTCGGGAACCCGTGATTCTTGCTCTGGGGCGGCGGTTGACGGGGCGATGCAGCCCGTGGCTCCCGAGGCCGAGGCTCATGAGGCCTCGGCAGGTCGCAAGAGGTAGGGCCCGATAATCCTCCTCAGCTTGGCGCTCCTGAGGTGGTCCCTCCGGGCGCTCCTCTAGCTGCACCTCGCGCTGGCCGCCATGTCCAGCGCTTCGGACGGCTGTGTGTGGACTTCGAGGAGCTCCGCAAGAGGAAGGGGTCCCCGAGCCGCGGCAGCGGCACCGTTGGACCATTAAAGCGGAGAAAGTACATCGTCGTCGATGAGTAAGTACCTTATCCTCGTGATTCTTCGAGTGATGCTTCCCTTCTTGACTATGGCTCTTCAGGATCCCTTCTGCCAAGGCCGCAGAATCTCTCGAGGAGCTTCGCTTCTCCCGCTAGACTTGAGCGCTGCAAGTCCGCGCGATGCTCACGGCGCGGAGTCTACCGAGGAAGCCAGCCCGTCAACAAGGTGTCTCGAGCTTGCGCCCCCGCTGAGGGATTACTGGACTAAGGGGTCCTCGGGCGTTCGGCCTGTTAGCTATGGGCCGGAGTGATAGGCTGTGAAGATACGAAGACCGAAGAAGGCACCTGTGTCCGGATAGGACTCTCCTTGGCGTGGAAGGCAAGCTTGGCGATCGAATATGCAGATTCCTTTCTTTGTAACCGACCTTGTGTAACCCTAGATCCTCCCGGTGTCTATATAAATCGGAGGACTTAGTCAGGAGAGGGAGACTCATTACCATAGTCATACATGCTAGACTTCTAGGGTTTATCCATTATGATCTCGTGGTAGATCAACTCTTGTAATACTCATATCCATCAAGATCAATCAAGTAGGAAGTAGGGTATTACCTCCATAGAGAGGGCCCGAACCTGGGTAAACATTGTGTCCCCTGTTTCCTATTACTATCGACCTTAGACGCACAGTTCGGGACCCCCTACCCGAGGTCCACCGGTTTTGACACCGACATTGGTGCTTTCATTGAGAGTTCCACTGTGATGTCCCCAAAAGGTTTGATGGCCCCTTGATACATCTCCAACGTATCTATAATTTTTGATTGTACCATGCTATTATATATTCTGTTTTGGATAATTAATGGGCTTATTTATACACTTTTATATTATTTTTGGGACTAACCTATTAACCGGAGGCCCAGCCCAAATTGCTGTTTTTTGCCTATTTCAGTGTTTCACAGAAAAAGGATACCAAACGGAGTCCAAACGGAATGAAACCTTCGGGAACGTGATTTTCGGAACAAACGTGATCCAGAGGACTTGGAGTGGACGTCAAGCAACCAAGAGGAAGCCATGAGGCAGGGGGCGCGCCTACCCCCCTGGGCGCGCCCTCCACCCTCGTTGCTCCACCGACCTACTTCTTCCTCCTATATATACCTATGTGCCCCCAAACCATCAGAGACGGAGCCAAAACCCTATTTCCACCGCCGCAACCTTCTGTACCCGTGAGATCCCATCTTGGGGCCTTTTCCGGCGCTCCGCCGGAGGGGGCATTGATCATGGAGGGCTTCTACATCAACACCATAGCCTCTCCGATGATGTGTGAGTAGTTTACCTCAGACCTTCGGGTCCATAGTTATTAGCTAGATGGCTTCTTCTCTCTCTTTGGATCTCAATACAAAGTTCTCCTCGATTCTCTTGGAGATCTATTTGATGTAACTCTTCTTTTACGGTGTGTTTGTCGAGATCCGATGAATTGTGGGTTTATGATCAAGATTATCTATGAACAATATTTGAATCTCCTCTAAATTGTTTTATGTATGATTGGTTATCTTTGCAAGTCTCTTCGAATTATGAGTTTGGTTTGGCCTACTAGATTGATCTTTCTAGCAATGGGAGAAGTGCTTAGCTTTGGGTTCAATCTTGCGGTGCTCGATCCCAAAGGATGTGATGGGGAAGCGACACGTATTGTATTGTTGCCATCAAGGATAAAAAGATGGGGTTTATATCATATTGCATGAGTTTATCCCTCTACATCATGTCATCTTGCTTAAAGTGTTACTCTGGTCTTATGAACTTAATACTCTAGATGCATGCTGGATAGCGGTCGATGTGTGGAGTAATAGTAGTAGATGCAGGCATGAGTTGGTCTACTTGTCACGGACGTGATGCCTATATTCATGATCATACCTAGATATTCTCATAACTATGCTCAATTATATCAATTGCTCGACAGTAATTCGTTTACCCACCGTAATACTTATGCTATCTTGAGAGAAGCCACTAGTGAAACCTATGGCCCCCGGGTCTATTTCCATCATATTAATCTTCCGTCAACAAGCTATTTCTATCTTTGTTTATTTTGTTTTCTTTACTTTTAGTCTTTATCATAAAAAATACCAAAAATATTATCTTATCATCTCTATCAGATCTCACTCTCGTAAGTGACCGTGAAGGGATTGACAACCCCTTTATCGCGTTGGTTGCGTGGTTCTTATTTGTTTGTGTAGGTGCTTGGGACTCGAGCGTGGTCTTCTACTGGATTGATACCTTGGTTCTCAAAATTGAGGGAAATACTTACGATAATTTACTGCATCACCCTTTCCTCTTCAAGGGAAAACCAACGCAGTGCTCAAGAGGTAGCAAGAAGGATTTCTGGCGTTGTTGCCGGGGAGGCTTACGCCAAGTTAAGTCAAGATTTGATCTCCCGCCAACGAGCCATTTCTGGCGCCGTTGCCGGGGAGTCTACGCACAAGTCAAGACATACCAAGTACCCATCACAAACTCTTATCCCTCGCATTACGTTATTTGCCATTTGCCTCTCGTTTTCCTCTCCCCCACTTCACCCTTACCATTTTTATTCGCCCTCTTTTTCCGTTCACCTCTTTTTCGCTTGCCTCTTGTTTGCTTGTGTGTTGGATTGCTTGTTTATCACGATGGCTCAAGACAATACTAAATTGTGTGAATTTACCAATACCAACGACAATGATTTTCTTAGCACTCCGATTGCTCCTCTTACCGATGCTGAATATTGTGAAATTAATGTTGTTTTGCTGAATCTTGTCATGAAAGATCAATTCGCCGACCTTCCTAGTGAAGATGTCGCTACCCATATAAATAGCTTTGCTGATTTGTGTGATATGCAAATGAAGAAAGATGTGGATAATGATATTGTTAAATTGAAGTTGTTTTCGTTTTCTCTTAGAGATCGTGCTAAAACTTGGTTTTCGTCTTTGCCTAAAAATAATATTGATTCTTGGAATAAGTACAAAGATGCTTTTATCTCTAAGTATTTTCCTCCCGCTAAAATCATCTCTCTTAGAAATGATATTATGTATTTTAAGCAACTTGATCATGAACATGTTGCACAAGCTTGGGAGAGAATGAAATTAATGATACGTAATTGCCCTACTCATGGTTTGAATTTGTGGATGATTATACAAAAAAATTATGCTGGATTGAATTTTGCTTCTAGAAATCTTTTAGATTAGGCGCTGGGAGGCACTTTTATGGAAATCACTTTAGGAGAAGCTACTAAACTCCTAGATAATATTATGGTTAATTATTCTCAATGGCACCTTGAAAGATCAACTAGTAAAAAAGTGCATGCGATAGAAGAAATTAATGTTTTGAGTGGAAAGATGGATGAACTTATGAAATTATTTGCTAATAAGAGTGTTTCTTCCGATCCTAATGATATGCCTTTGTCTACCTTGATTGATAATAATAATGAATCTATGGATGTGAACTTTGTTGGTAGGAACAATTTTGGTAACAATGCTTATAGAGGAAACTTTAATCCTAGGCCGTATCCTAGTAATTCCTCTAATAATTATGATAATTCCTACAACAACTCTTATGGAAATTTTAATAAGATGCCCTCTTATTTTGATACTAGTGTTAAGGAATTTATGATTTCTCAAAATAATTTCAATGGGTTGCTTGAAGAAAAATTGCCTAAGATTGATGAATTGGCTAGGAACGTGGATAGAATTTATCTTGATGTTGATTCTTTGAAACTTAGATCTACTTCACCTAAGCATGATATTAATGAGTCTCTCAAAGCCATGAGAATTTCCATTGATGAGTGCCAAGAAAGAACAGCTAGGATGCGTGCTAAGAAAGATTGCTTTGTGAAAGCGTGTTCTTCTAGTTTTTATGAGAATAAAGATGAAGATCTAAAAGTTATTGATGTGTCTCCTATTAAACCTTTGTTTTGCAATATGAATCTTGACAATGATGGGACTGGAGATGAGTCAACTTCAGTTAGAAGGCATCCCAAAAATTCAGAGTTTTTAGATCTTGATGCTAAATTTGGTAAAAGTGGGATTGAAGAGGTCAAAACTTTAGACATCAATGAACCCACTATTTTGGATTTCAAGGAATTTAATTATGATAATTGCTCTTTGATAGATTGTATTTCCTTGTTGCAATCCGTGCTAAATTCTCCCCATGCTTACAGTCAAAATAAAGCTTTTACCAAACATATCGTTGATGCTTTAATGCAATCTTATGAAGAAAAACTTGAGCTGGAAGTTACTATCCCTAGAAAACTTTATGATGAGTGGGAAACTACTATTAAAATTAAAATTAAGGATCATGAATGCTATGCTTTGTGTGATTTGGGTGCTAGTGTTTCCACGATTCCAAAAACTTTGTGTGATTTGCTAGGTTTCCGCGAATTTGATGATTGTTCTCTAAACTTGCATCTTGCAGGTTCCACTATTAATAAACCTGTGGGAAGAATTAATGATGTCCTTATTGTTGCAAATAGGAACTATGTGCCCGTAGATTTCATTGTTCTTGATATAGATTGCAATCCTTCATGTCCTATTATTCTTGGCAGACCTTTCCTTAGAACGATTTGTGCAATTATTGATATGAAGGAAGGAAATATTAGATTCCAATTTCCGTTAAGGAAAGGCATGTAACAATTTCCTAGAAAATAAAATAAAATTACCTTATGAATCTATTATGAGAGCCACTTATATATTGCCAACTAAAGATGGCAATACCTAGATCTATCCTTGCTTTTATGCCTAGCTACGGGCGTTAAACGATAGCGCTTGTTGGGAGACAACCCAATTTTTATTTTAGTTTTTGCTTTTTGGTTCTGTTTAGGAATAAATATTTGATCTAGCCTCTGGTTAGATTTGTTTTTGTGTTTCAATTAGTGTTTGTGCCAAGCTAAACCTATAGGATCTTCTTGGATGATAGTTATTTGATCTTGCTGAAAATTCCAGAAACTTTCTGTTCACGAAAACAATTGTTAAAAATTATCATAACGTGATAAATTACTGATTCCAATTGCAGAAGATCAATAAACAAATTATTTAGGTCTTCCTATTGTGGTAGAATTTTTGGAGTTCCAGAAGTTTGCGATAGTTACAGATTACTACAGACTGTTCTGTTTTTGACAGATTCTATTTTTCGTGTGTTGTTTGCTTATTTTGATGAATATTTGGCTAGTAAAATAGTTTATAAACCATATAGAAGTTGGAATACAGTAGGTTTAACACCAATATACATAAATAATGAGTTCAATACAGTACCTTGAACTGGTGTTTTGTTTTCTTTAAGCTAGAGACTCACGAGATTTTACATTAAGTTTTGTGTTGTGAAGTTTTCAAGTTTTGGGTAAAGATTTGATGGATTATGGAACAAGGAGTGGCAAAAGCCTAAGCTTGGGGATGGCCTAGGCACCCCAAGGTAAATCCAAGGACACCAAAAAGCCAAATCTTAGGGATGCCCCGGAAGGCATCCCCTCTTTCGTCTTCGTCCATCGGTAACTTTACTTGGAGCTATATTTTTATTCATCACATGATAAGTGTTTTGCTTGGAGCGTCTTGTATAATTTGAGTCTTTGCTTTTAGTTTACCACAATCATCCTCGCTGAATACACTTTTTAGAAAGACGCACATGATTTGAAATTTATTAGAATGCTCTATGTGCTTCAGTTATATCTTTTGAGCTATATAGTTTTTGCTCTAGTGCTTCACTTATATCTTTTAGAGCACGGCGGTGGTTTGTTTTATAGAAACTATTGTTCTCTCATGCTTCACTTATATCATTTTGAGAGTACTACAAAGCAGCATGGTAATTTGCTTAAATTATGAAATTAGTCCTAATATTATAGGCATCCAAGATTTGTAAAAACTTTCTTATAAGTGTGTTGAATTCTAAGAAAAGTTTGATGCTTGATAATTGTTTTGAGATATGGAGGTAGTAATATTAAAGTTGTGCTAGTTGAGTAATTGTGAAATTGAGAAATACTTGTGTTGAAGTTTGCAAGTCCCGTAGCATGCACGTATGGTCAACGTTGTGTAACAAATTTGAAACATGAGGTGTTCTTTGATTGTCCTCCTTATGAGTGGCGGTCGGGGACGAGTGATGGTCTTTTTCTACCAATCTATCCCCCTAGGAGCATGCGCGTAGTGCTTGGTTTTTGATGACTTGTAGATTTTTGCAATAAGTATGTGTGACGCCCCCGATTTAATCGTACACTAATCATGCACGCAAATGTGTACGATCAAGATCAGGGACTCACGGGAAGATATCACAACACAACTCTACAAATAAAATAAGTCATACAAGCATCATAATACAAGCCAGGGGCCTCGAGGGCTCGAATACAAGTGCTCGATCATAGACGAGTCAGCGGAAGCAACAATATCTGAGTACAGACATAAGTTAAACAAGTTTGCCTTAAGAAGGCTAGCACAAACTGAGATCTGAGATCGAAGAGGAGCAGGCCTCCTGCAGGATCCTCCTAGCTACTCCAGTGTCGTCGTCGGTGGGCTGCACGTAGTAGTAGGCACCTCCAGAGTAGTAGTCGTCATCGACGGTGGCGTCTGGCTCCTGGGCTCCATAGCCTGGTTGCAGCAATCGAGTAGAGGTAGGGGGAAAAGGGGGAACAAGGCAACCGTGAGTACTCATCCAAAGTACTCGCAAGCAAGGAGCTACACTACATATGCATGGATATATGTGTAAAGGGCCATATCAGTGGACTGAACTGCAGAATGCCAGAATAAGAGGGGGATAGCTAGTCTTAACGAAGACTACACTTCTGGACACCTGTCTTGCAACAGGTAGGAGAGGACGATCTGAAGTCCTCAAGTAACATCACATAGCAATAATCCTACCCGCGATCCCTCCTCATATCCACGAGAGAGAGCGACCACGGTTGTATCGGCACTTGGAAGGGTGTGTTTTATCAAGTATCCGGTTCTAGTTGTCATAAGCTCAAGGTACAACTCCAAGTCGTCCTGTTACAAGAAGATCACGGCTATCCGAATAGATTAACTTCCTGCGGGGTGCACCATCTTACCCAAAGACGCTTGATCCCATTTGGCGGACACACTTTCTGGGTCATGCCCGCGCGGAAGATCAACACGTCGCACCCCACCTAGGCACAACAGAGAGGCCAACACGCGGTCTAAACCTAAGCCTTGAGGGTGCAGGGCCCATCGCCTACGAGCACACCACACGTTCGTCTGTGGCGAAGCAGACCTAGCCCAAAGAAGCGTTCAGTCCAATCCGGCGCCACGCCGCTCCGTCGTTGACGTCTGAAGTGCTTGGTGATACCACGGCGCGGGATACCCATAACTACTCCAGCGTAGATGGTTAGTGCGTATAAGCTCGTAGCCAACTCAGATCAAATACCAAGACCTCGTTAAGCGTGTTAAGTAACGCGAGCGCCCGAACAGGCCAGGCCCACCTCTCTCTAAGCGGTCTCAACCTGCCACATCGCTCTGCCTCAAAGATCCACTCATGGGTGCTCCATCGGCCGACCCGACTTTAGTCTCCACATGTATCATGTATAAGTATATATTATATACCGTGATCACCTCCCGAGTGATCACGGCCCGATAATATAGCACGGCGGACGGACAAGAATGTAGGGCCACGAGATGAATGTACTAGCATCCTATACTAAGCATATAGGATTGCGGTAAGGTAACTATGAAGTAACAAGGACGAGGCTATGCAGCGGTATAGGAGTATCGAAAAGCAGTAACATGCTACACTACTCTAATGCAAGCGGTATAGAGAAGAGTAAGCGATATCTGGTGATCAAGGGGGCTTGCCTGGTTGCTCTGGCAAGAGAGAGGGTCGTCAACACCGTAGTCGAACGGCCAGCAGCAGCGTCGGTCTCGTAGTCTACGGAGAGAAGAGGGAAGAAACAATGAATACCAAGTATAAAGATGCATATCGATGCATGACATGCCAAGCGATGCTAGGCGTGCCCTAACGTGGTATGAAGTCTTGGTTAAGGGAAACATCCGGAAAGTATTCCGGTGTTTAAATGTTTTCGAGCGGAAGGGCCGGAGGGGGAAAGTTGCAGGTTCGATAGGTTAGGGGTGTGTGGCGGACGAGCGGACTGCGTATCCGGATTCGTCTCGTCGTTCTGAGCAACTTTCATGTTGAAAATATTTTAATCGAGTTACGGATTAAAAGATATGATTTTCTAAAGATTTTATTAATTCACGGAATTTAATTAATTAATTAATTAATTGAAAAATGGAATTATAGCGTCGGCATGATGTCATCTTGACGTCGGCGATCAACAGGGTTGACTAGGTCAACCACGACATGTGGGTCCCGTTAGTCATACTACATTAACTAATTAACCTAGCTTAGTTTAATTAACGGTAGTTAATTAGGTTAATTAGTCATTAGGTTAATTAATCGAGATTAATTAGATTAATTATTTACTTAATTAATTAATTAATTAGCTTTATTCATTTTATTTATATTTATTTAAATTTCATTTTCCTTTTCTTTTTATTTTAAAAGCGTTCTTTGGGGTGGGGCCCCTTGTCGATGTGATGGGGGGTTGGACGGTCGACCTGGCGACCGAGTCAACAGAGCGAGGGGGGGCCAGGCCCATCGGTCGATGTGGCAGGGCCCCAGTTCATGCCACGTCGGCGAGGTAGGGCGGAGTTAGCTCGGTGGCGTCCATGGCGAGAGAGGAGGCCGAGCTCGCCGGACTCGTCCTCCGGCTGCCAAGCAGGCTGGGCGCGCGATTCGAGCGTCGCGGAGGACGGCGCGTCCGATGGTGGTGGTGGCGCGGCCGGGCTCGGCCGGAACAGCGCCGGCGAGCCGGAGGCGGCGAGATGTTCGGGTCTCCGTCGAAGCAGCGCTCTGAAGTGTAACACCGAAGTAACTTTCCATATTTGTAACTCCAACTCTTGCCATTTTCGGCATTGTGATATGATATTCCCTCCGTGTTGGGTTTTCTTCATTTTGCATTTTGTCCATGTCATGCATTTTATCATGTCATCATGTGCATCGCATTTGCATACGTGTTAGTCTCATGATTCCGAGCATTTTCCGTTGTCCGTTTTGCAATCGGCCTCCTATCTCCCCGGCGGCCCCTTTTACGTTTTTCCGTGTGCGGGTACTAAACCTTCTCGAAATGGACCGAGGTTTGTCTAGTGTCCTTGTATACCACCCGTAGACCACCGGTCAAGTTTGAGTCATTTGGAGCTCGTTTGGTACTCCAGCGGTTAACCGCACTCTCATAAAGGCCTCTTTTAAGTTGCAGCCCAACACCCCTTCAAAACAGCCCAATAACCCATCTAAGTCACTTCCATGCTCTCCGTCGTTCGATCACGATCGTGTGGTAAACTACACCTCATTTGGACTCTCCTAGCTCCCTCTATGCCTATTTAAACATCACCCCTTCCAAATCGGGTCTTCTTCCCGAAACCCTAATTTTCATCCCAGCACCACGGACGCGTCTGTCGCCGCCGACGAAGCCGCCGCCGCGTCCGCACCAACCAGCGTGCGACACGTAGCCCGCCCGCCTCTCGCCGCCGGCCCGGAACCAGCAGCAGGACCTCCCGGCCGTCGCCGCCGCCATGGCGCCGAACCAACGCGCCCGCCGCCGCCTCGGCCTCCCGCCGCCCGGCCCCGGCGCCCGCCGCCTCGGCCGCCTCCTCGCCGCCCGGCCCAGCGCCGCCGCCTCCCGCCGGCTCGGCGCCTCGCCTCGGCGCCGCGCCATCTCGCCCGGCAGCGCGCCGGATCGCCGCCGCCCGCTCCTCGGCCGACCCCATCGCGCCGCCTCCGTCGCCGTGAAAGCCGCCGCCAGCGCGCCATGAACTCCGCCCGCCTCGCTCCTCCGCCGCCGCCGCGCCTCGCCTCCGCCGGCGGGACGGACCGGCCCGCCATCCCGCCCGGCCGCGTCCTCCGGTGCTCCGGCGAGCTCCCCGACTCCGGCGACCTCGGGAACCGCGCGCGCCAGATCCGGATCCCGAGCCCGTTGACCTCTTCCCCCTCATATTTTTTCTCCAAGTCTTTCTTCCGTTAATATTTCGTGGCATTTTCATCATAGTATAACTTTGCAACTCTAGCTCCATTTTGCGCGTATAATATGTCAAAATGTTCGCCTCGAAGAGTAGATCATTTCATCTCATTGCATCATTTTCATTTGTGCTCATCTTGATGCCCGAAATGCTGTTGGAAGAGGGCTATGTGATGTTAGTTTCATTTCTTATGAACTTGCACTTTATTATTTTGCCATGATTGATGTGTGCACCCTATGAATTTGAGTCCTACATGTGTTTTGTAATATGCCATGCCATATTTCCAGGGGTGTATGCCATGTATTTTTGTGATCTATGTGGTGACTAGCACAAGCATGCAAAGTAGGTGTCCTGATGTTGCTGATTTCAGCCCTGTTTTGCTGATATTTTGATGCCATGTTAACTTGATGCTACCGAGAGATCTATGCATATTTTGAGATACTTCAGTAAGAATGTTTTGTAAAGCATGTATTGCTCTATCCATCCATGCCTTTGTTTGCAATTATGGAGTGCCATAGCTTGAGTCAATCGAGCTCTACTTTTGCTATCAAATGTTTCCTGGTAGATTGTTTACATGTTATTCAATTTTGCCAAGGTTGTTGTGGTTGATCCATGTATGCTATGTTATTGTTCTTGCCATGTATGTCTTCTATGCCATGTCTTCTTGATGTATGTATGCTTAGTTTATCATATAAGGCTCTGTAGTGAGTGCATTGAGCATGTAAACATGCCTACTTGTTATCAGTTTTTGACATGCCATGTTGCTGAATCTGTTAACGAAACTTTCAATATTGACATGGGTGTTACTATATTTTCTGATCCTTTTTGGCTTATGGTCAGTAAGGGACTTTTGTTCTATGCTTTGAGTAGATTCATGCCATGCCTTGTTTTGTTATTTTAAGTTCCTGTAGCATGTAGTTTTGTTCCTCTGAACATTGCAACCTGATGCTGTTTTGCCATGTCGACCTGATATTTTGAGCACTTTTGCCATGCTTGTTTGAACCTGTTATGATGTGAACTAGCCGTAGCTCAGTGCTCATCTTTTGTCGAGCATCTTGTGTAGATCACTTCCATATACTTTGTCGATACGTTTGGGTGCAGTAGCTTAATTTATTGTTGCTTGCTAAGTGGCATCATGCTGTTAATGGCAGATTTGTGCCATTCTTGTTTTGCTTGTCATTTGCAAACCGTGCATCCGATTCGGTGATCTTTATATCGATTTCAACGAAATCATATCATCTTTCAGTGGCATGCTTGGTTTGCCAAGTTGATGCCTGGTTCATCATTACCTTCGAAGCGCTTTTATCGCATTGCATATCACATCTCGCATATCATGCCATGTTTTGCATCATGTTGCTTGCGCATTGCACCATGATTTATTGTGGTTCCTTTGTTTGTGTTCTTGCTTTGGGTAGAGCGGGAGGCAGTGCGTGAGCGAGGAACCTGTTGAGAACGCTTACGAGGATCAAGCTTTCGACAACTCTGAGAACATTGCGAGCAAGATGACCATACCCTCGAAATCACTTCTATCTTTGCTATGCTAGTTGCTCGCTCTTTTGCTATGCCTATGCTGCGATGCCTACCACTTGCTATATCATGCCACCCATATTGCCATGTCAGCCTCTAACCATCCTTTCCTAGCAAACCGTTGATTGGCTATGTCACCGCTTTGCTCAGCCCTCTTATAGCGTTGCTAGTTGCAGGTGAAGCTGAAGTTTGTTCCTTGTTGGAACATGGAGATGTTGTTCCTTGTTGGGACATGTTTACTTGTTGGGGATATCACAATATATATCTGCTATAATTTAATACATCTATATATTTGGTAAAGGGTGGAAGGCTCGGCCTTATGCAGTGTTTTGTTCCTCTTGCCACCCTAGTTTCCGTCATACGGTGTTATGTTCCTTGATTTTGCGTTCCTTACGGTTGGGTGATTTATGGGACCCCCTTGACAGTTCGCTTTGAATAAGACTCGTCCGGCAAGGCCCAACATTGGTTTTACCTTTTGCCACCTAAGCCTTTTTCCCCGGGTTTCGCGAGCCCGAGGTCATCTTTATGTTAACCCCGGACCAGTGCTCCTTGAGTCTGGCGAACCGGCGATGCGGGGCCACCAGGGCAACTCGAGGCTGGTTTTACTCGTGGTGACCTATCCGGTGTGCCACGAGAACGAGATATGTGCAGCTCCTATCGGGATTTGTCGGCACGATCGGGTGGCTTTCTTTGGTCTTGTTTTATTCTTTGTCGAAATGTCTTGTAGTCCGGGATTCGAGATTGATCGGGTCTTCGGTAGAAGGAACATCCTTCGTTGACCGTGAGAGCTTATAATGGGCTAAGTTGGGACACCCTGCAGGTATTATCTTTGAAAGCCGTGCCCATGCGGTTATGAGGCAGATGGGAATTTGTTAATGTCGGTTGTAGAAAACCCGAAGTTGACCTCAAATAAAATACACATCAACCACGTGTGTAACCGTGATGGTCTCTTCTCGGCGGAGTCCGGGAAGTGAACACGGTGTTGGAGTTATGTCGGCGTAAGTAGTTCAGGATCACTTCTTGATCGCTACTAGTTTCACGTCCGTGCTTTGCTTCTCTTCTCGCTCTCTTCCGCGATGTAGCCACCATATATGCTAGTCGCTTGCAGCAGCTCCACTTTACAACTCTGGCCTTCCTATAAGCTTAAATAATCTTGATCTCGCGGGTGTGAGATTGCTGAGTCCCGTGACTCACAGATTCTTCAAAACAGTTGCAGTGCCGGCGATGCGGTCAGGTGGCGCATCCGAGCTCCGATGGGAGTTCGGCGAGGAACGTGGTCGTTACTATGTGTCTTTTCGATGATCGATCGTAGTGGTGCCCGGTTGGGACAATCGGGGATCATGTAGCATTTGGGGTATCTTCTTTTATTTTGGTTCCGTAGTCGGACCTTGAGTGTACTCGAATGATGGATGTTTATTTATGTATTGTGTGAAGTGGCGTGTAAGCCAACTATGTATCTCTTTCCCTTATTTATTACATGGGTTGTGTGAAGATTACCTCACTTGCGACATTGCTTTCAATGCGGTTATGGCTCTAAGTCGTGCCTCGACACGTGGGAGATATAGCGCGCCGGGCGTTCACAGGGGTGCTAGCGCACGCCGAGAGCACCAGGCTCGGCCCGTGACCATTTGGTCACCGAAGCGCCAGCGTTGAGTTCAGCGAGGCGTTGGGTCTTGGCGGAGGGGGGAACGCCGCTCGGGCGAGGAGAAAGGAGAGAGGGAGGCCGGGGAGCACGTCCCGTGCTCGGCGCGAGAAAAGGAGAGGAGGAGGTCTTGGGGCGGCGGAGCAGCGTAGGGGCGGTGGCGCTCGGGAGGGGAACGAGGGAGCGAGGGTCCGAGGGGAGAGGAGAGCTCACGGGGGAGCGGGGTCTATGAGGACTGCTCGTCGTCGGTCGGTGGCGACCGTTGAGGAGGCGGCGGGAGGCGGCCGACCAGGCGTCAGGCGGATCCGGTGAGGCGGCGTGGGGTCGGGGACGACGGCAGGCGACTCGGCGAAGGGGAGCAGGCGCCAGCGGCAGGTCGGGAGGAGGAGGAGGTGCGGTCGGTGTGGCGGGGTCGTCGGCGGTAGGCGCGACAGGATCGGCAGTGCCGATCCGGATCGGCCTGAGGAAGAAAGGGATCGGGGAGGCGAGTGGGGTGGCTAGGGTTCCATCGGCCAAGTGGATAAGGGGGCAGCGGCGGGCAGACCATGGGGTGGCCCACTGCGGAGGTGGGGGGGGTTTGGCCCAGTTGGCTGTGGGTCTTTCCCCCCACTCTTTTTGTTTTAATTTTTCTTTTCTTATTTTCTTCTTTTCTGTTTTAGTTTATTTAAAATACCAAAACACTTTACAAAAATGTGTGCACCCACCATAATTAGCTTTGTTATTTTGACAACCCCGAACATTTTAGTTTTAGTTTTTGAAAACTTTTATCGTTTGCTTTTGTTTTGAATTTGATTTAGACCGGGTTGAATCAGCGTGAGTTTAGTCACGATAACGAGGTGATTCTGTTGCTTAATCATTCGGTGTTACAAATCTCCTCCACTACAAGAAATCTCGTCCGAGATTTAGGAGGTAGAAGGAAAGAGTCTGGGTATTCATCTCGAAGGCGATCCTCGCGTTCCCGTGTGGCCGTCTTGAGTGATTCGACCATGGACTTTGAGAACTTGATCGCCTTCCGGCGTGTGCGGCGTTCAGCTTGTCGAGAATGCGGACGGATGCTCTTTATAGGAGAGGTCTGTTGCAATTCGAGCACTTCATGGTCCTTTGCTCGGATTGGGTCCTTGAAGCAGCGTCGGAGTTATGACACGTGGAACACATCGTGAACTCATGAAAGGTTCAGCGGAGCTCCAGTTGATAAGCCACTTTTCCGCCTTTCGAGAATAGTGAATGGGCCAATATAGCGAGGAGCTAGCTTGCCCTTGATCCGGCGGTGAGCACCCTTCATTGGTGTAGCGAAGATAGGCCTTTTCGCCGAGTTGATAGACCATGTCTTTGTGATGCGGTCATAATTACTCTTTTAGCGTGGTGAGCGGTCTTGAGATTCCGTGAATAATGCGGACTTGTTCTTGGCATGTTGGATAATATCCGGACGAAGAGTGGGCGTTCCCGATTTCGACCAGTTCGGAGGGTTCGGCACTTTCGTCCATATAACACTTGAAGGGCCATCTTGGACTAGCTTGATAGCTATTATTATAAGAGAAATCAGCATACGGGAGAGATTCCTCCATTTCTTGCGAAGGAAGCGACACAAGCTCGAAGCATGTCTTGAGAATTTGGTTGACACGTTCAACTTGCCCTTGCATTGCGGATGAAGCGCATCTTGAAAGATAAATGAGTCCCCATAGCTTCTTGAAAACTTGCCCGAATCTTGAAGTGAATAAGCTGCCACGGTCCGAATCGATAACCGGTGGAATACCGTGAAGTGAAACAATTCGGACATATAGAGAGTTGCAAGCTGACTAGCGGTGATCGTTTCTTTGACCGCCGGAAAATGAGCAACTTTAGAAAGCGGTCAATGGCGACAAGAATAGCATCATTACCTTTCTGCGATTTGGGAAATCCAAAGATGAAGTCCATTTCAACATGGTCCCATTTCCATTCAGGAATAGAGATAGGTTGCGAGTTCCAAAGGCCTTTGGTGCTTCTGCTTTGATCTGACGACAAGCGTCACACTCAAACATAGCGAGCAATGTCCTGCTTCATATTAGACCACGGAATCTCGGCGAATGTCTTGATACATCTTTGTACTGCCGGGATGGATACATAGAGGCGTATCATGAGCTTCTTTCATAACCTTCGAGTCATATTCAGGTTTTCCTTCTTACGGCACCACTAGGCGGCCTTTGAAGTACAAAGGCGCCATCATCGGCAATAGTGAAGAATGAGGATTTCCCTTTTGAGGTCTTGCTTAATCTTGTAGACTTGAGTCAAATCCTGCATTGTCTTTATGGTGCCCACGAGATCGGGTTCAACAGCCCGGGTATAGAGGAACCACAGGGAACAACACGAGATTCATCTTGTGGAACTCCGGAGGAGGGGCGAAGTGCACGGAGGAACAATATGGAGGTTCAGCTTTCTGAATTCTTCAACAAGTGGGGCTGAACTTTGTGAACTGAAGGTGGTTCGATAAGACTTGCGGCTCAAGGCATCAGCCATTACATTAGCCTTGCTGGCGTATAGGAAATACCCAAATCAAAGTCAGCAGTCTCCATCCATCTCTGGCGCGGAGGTTCAGGTCTGGCTGAGTAAGCAGATACTTCGGACTTTGGTGGTCGGTGAAGATCTACATAGCGATTACGAGAAGGTAATGTCGCCCTTTGCTTGATGCATGAATGGCGGCAGCAAGTTCGAGTGCGTGAACTGGGTAGTTCTCTTCGTGAGGGCAAATGCCGAGAGGCATAAGCAACCACTTTGCGCTCTTGCATTAGGACACCGCCTAATCCTTGGCGAAAGCGTCGCGATAAATGTGAAGTCCTTCTTAGTATCGGGAGGAGCTAGCCTTTGGGCAGAAGTCAACTTGTCTTTGAGTGCTGGAAACTTTCACGACACTTATCATCCATTGGAATTTGGCGCCCTTATGCAACACGTTAGTCGAGGCACGGCAATCTTGGAGAAGTTCTCGGCGAATCGGCGGCAATAGTGGCGAGACCGAGAAAACCGACTTATGCGTTCTTGGAGGAGTCAATCGAGAATAGCCTAAACTCGTTCGGGGTTGACGGCAATACCATCCTTAGAGATGACATTCCCAAGATAGGTTACTTGAAGCGAATTCACACTTGGAGAACTTGGCATATAGCTGATGCTCTCGTAGCTTTTCGGCACAAAGGCGAAGATGTTCAGCATGTTCTTCTTCATTCTTGGAGAATATCAGGATATCATCCAGATAAACCACGACGAACTTGTCGAGGTAATCCATGAATATATAGTTCATCAGGCGAGAGAAGGTGGCTGGAGCATTGGTTAAGCCGAAAGACATGACGGTGTACTCGTATGAACCATAACGAGTCACAAATGCGGTCTTGGGGATATCCTCCTCACGAACACGGATCTGGTGGTAACCCAACCTCAAGTCGAGTTTGAGAACAGCGGCGAACCAGCCAGTTGATCATAAAGATCATTGATCCGAGGAAGAGGATACTTATTCGAATGGTAGCTTGATTTATGGGACGGTAGTCTTGGACCAATCGGTTTGTCCCATCCTTCTTCTTGACAAAGAGAGGTGCTCCCCAAGGTGAGCAACTTGGGCGAATGAAGCCGCTTTGAAGAGATTTGTCGATTTCCTCCTTTAGCTCAAGGAGTTCATGCGGCGGCATCTTGTAGGGTCGCTTGGCTATAGGAGTGGTGCACTGTTTCAAGTCGATGGCGAATTCGACAGCTCTAGCGGGGAATCCTGGAAGTTCTTGAGGAAGGCGTCTTGGAAATCATAAGCAGCAGGAATGTTTTCAATTCCCTCGAGGGTGCGGCGTTCAATGCATTCAAAGCATAGAGCCTTGCCTCGGCATCTGAACCAGCGAGCATTGTAGCTTATTATTTCATCGAAGGGTGTAGCGGATGGAGCGGTCTTAGTGGCATAAGCGATTGTGCGATATCGCTTTCAACCAATCCATCCCCAAAATGAGGTCGATGTTAGGCGTCTTGAGGATAATGGGTGAGGCATAGAATTCCAGCCCTTCAATTTCCACGGGGCGTCGGCGCCAATCATGGAGGTTTGACATTGTCCCAAGGGGTTTTACCACTACGAAGAGTTCATCTCCTCACATTAACGTCGTGCTTGTATGCAAAGTCTTGAGACATGAATGAATCGATGCTCTGAATCTAATAAAGCAGATCACAGTCTTGAATTTACTGAGTGTACCCATCACGATGGCAGGCTGGTCTTGAGCTTCGTTCGGATCAACGTGGTTGGCTGAAGCTTGACCATAAGACTTGGCGGTGTTGTTGCGGTTACAGGTGTTTCCACGGCCAGTCTTTGGAAGGGCGATTGATTCTGGTTCGGTTGCATTCTCTAGCACGGTGTCCTGGTTGTCCTTTTGAAGCACAAGCCATTATTGGGGGTGGGAGCAGGAGCTTGGGGTGGTGGAGCTGGAAGCTTTGGCTGCTTAGTTGTAAGCGGGGCGAGGTGCAGCATAGTTACGCCTTGGAGCGAGTGCATTAATTTGTACATCTTGTTGGGAATCCATATCTTGCGCTTCTACGAGGGCGGGCCGAAGATGAGCCCGTGTCGCAGTTCGCTGTTAGACTCTGGTATTCCTGCAGACCAGTTCGACATTGATAGCTTTGTTCACCAAGGTGGCGAAATCAGCAAAGTCGTGCACTAGAAGTGCGAGCTTGATGTCGACTTGAAGGCCGTCACGGAACTTCTCACGTCTGCGTGCATCGGTTGCAATATCCTCTTGACATAGCGAGACAAGTCCAGAACTCTGTTGATAAGCTTGACAGATCTTGTTGCCTTGGGTGAGGTTGCGGAACTCACGCTTCTTCGGTCCATGACCCCTTGAGGATGAAGCGGGCACGGAAGGCAACTTGGAAGTGCGGCGGTGATGAGTGTTCCAAGCTGGCGAAATGCGCTGTGGCTGTCCCACCATTGAGCTGCGGGTCCCTTGGGAAGAAGGAAGCAAAAGTGACATAGCTGGCAGGGGCTACATCAGCAGACTCCATCTCATAGGTGATGTCACGGGCGATCATCGACATCCGGCGGCTGAGTTGAGCTGCGGTACCGCTGGGGTTCAGCGTATGAAATCCTGCGAGTTGTTCCGTTTGGGTGCTGGTTCATATTGGGGCGAGAAACGAGCCATCATGTTTTCCATGAACTGGCGATTCATCTCAAGCTGTTGGATCATACCAGCCATGTACTCGGTGGTGGTGGGAAGTTGCCACCACGACCACGACCAGCTGGCCTAACCATCCTGCTATTATATAACGAGGGTAGTTCAGCATTTGAGAAGTTATGCAAAGGATAAGAATCATTCATGATGAAACATGCATAAAAAAAACACGATAGAAACTACATAGTAGTTGGCATATCTTACAAAGGAATCATGCATAGAGTTCGATACATAGAGTCCGATTACATAGACTACTACATCATAGGCGGCACGCGAGCTCGCGGCGAATGCATCTAACACTAACAAACAAGTCTACATCAGGTCCCATGATGCTGCGGAGGTAGTATGCTTTGAAAGCTGATAGTCTTGCGGCGGATAGACCTCCACGTCGGTGACACAGGGCCCGGATACTCACGGTGCTGAATCCGGCGTCCGGTGGCGAGAAGAGGGCCAAGTCGGGAGAGTAGCCTCCCACGTCGGCCAACCGACACCTGGGGCATCACGGTCTGGCTGGGTAGATTGCGAGCGCGGCAGCTCTCCGGATCGGACAAAGGGGTGCATCAGCGTCGAGCACGGTAGAGTCTTGACGGGTGATGTACAACTCGTGGCGAAAAGCTCGGTTAGCTCGATCCAGCCCATCGCATGCAGAACAAAGTTACGATGGTAGAAGGGCTCTCTGGTGACGATGGAGTAGGCGGCGGTGTAGTAACCCTCCTCACCAACATCGAGACACGATAGCAATGTGCACGAAGGGGAGGTGTCAACTCTCTATACTCAGCGAAGGCGTGTCGAGCAGCATAAGCAACATCGTGGACTGCCATATCGATAGTCACTCCAACACCATGTGCGGTGTGCGACCACGATGAGTGGACTCGTACTCCGAGAGTAGAGGTGGGCGATGGCGGCATCGCTGCTCACGGTTATAGTCTGGTACTCCTCATAGGCGGTGTACT